>JALPQI010025279.1:0-12994 GCA_025490895.1 Thaumatotibia leucotreta
GCGTAGCGGGAGTAATAGAAAAGTGAAATTCCCTAGGGAGTAATATTAATTTCAGTACGTCATTTAATAATATTATGACTTAAAACTTATTTTTTTTGTCGGCAAGTGTGATGAAAAACATTGTATGCATCACGGTCGGTAAGCGGAATACTAACTTGAGTCATAAAAGTCCTCCGCCTGACGGCGTCGGGCTTCCAACACTCTCGTTAGAAATTCCGTACTATATAATAAGTACCTAAACTTTCATTACGTTTAGCCTGTTTTACGCTCTGAAATTGCCATTTTGAATTTAATATATATTTATTTATCTTAACAGCTAAGCTGTGGAATACTGAACTACATCTAAAATTTAAGTTAACTTTTAATGCATTTTAGTGAGGTCCATAGTCGTATATTTACAATTATTGACATTGTAAACAAACTACTTGGATTAAGCTAGCTAGAACCGTAATACTAGGTTACTCTAATAAGGCTATCCTAATTATATGTGTACCTATTTTCTAATATACTTACATCGTATTTAACCTAAAAAATATTGGCATTATTAGACCATTAAATATCGATGAAATCTGTCGATACGACCCCATGCCTTACATAAAAGGATTTGACATTTGAGGCCGGGAGGGCGGAGCAGCGGATTCAGACGGAGACAAAGTCGCTTCCAAATACTTCTTTGATAATGGCAAATATTGAACTGATATTCAAATATAAAGAGACTATTTTGTTGAGTATCGCTCTTAGTGATTTGCTTGCGATTTGAATGAATTAAGAATGTCTTTTTAATACGGGCTCAAGAAAAACAGTGCATGATACTGATTTATGAAATAATAATTGACTACTTCAAGAAATAATTTTAATAGTTCGTTCTTAATAAACAGATCCTATTTGGCTAATTTTGAATAGTGGTAATACAATAGATACGCATTAATTGTATTATAAATAAACAAAAACCTAATGAAAATTTACAATCTTTCAGATTCCTTTCAACGATCTGGTGATGATCCCCCACTTGATATTGAAAGTATTGAACAGGTATTGAGTTTAGAAATCGTTTTTTTTTTTAATAATATGAACCCGTTGTTGTTGTTGTTGTATTCTGGCCTTTTTTTCCGCAACTCGACATCAAACGTGCCTATTTTGCGTGGTCTCAACGCTAGCCCAGTACTTGTTGGGGACTTAACATACACCCTTGAATTTCTTCGCAGGTGTATGCAGGTTTCCTCACGATGTTTTCCATCGCCGTAGAGCACTTGTGAATATCAAATGATATTTCATACATACGTTTTTTGAAAAACTCATTGGTACGAGCCTGGGATCGAACTCACGACCGCTGATAATATATTAGTGTAATCAGCTAATAGTGATTTCGATATTTCAAATATAGGTAAGTTGTACACTAGGTGTAGGTTGCCCTACAGTTGTTGATGACATTAAGTTACTTGTGATGTTTTAAATCGTTTTGCCTAGTTTTTGCCAGGAAAAATTAAAGACTGATTTCAAGTGCTTGAATCATTTCAGAAAAGAACAAAGGCAAAACATGGTACATTATTTTTGTAAAACACGTAGGTATATTATTTTAGTAAAAGACCAATAACTGACTATTTACCTAAAACCAAGAAGCCAATATAGGTACTTACTACATACTTACTACTTCAGTGGCTTTTGCAATTTCATTTCCTAACATTAATTTTATTGTCCATGTTTGTTTACCGACATTAACAAGAAACGGCTTAGCGATCCGCAAAAAACAAGGGATGACATAAATAAATCGTCAAAAATAATCCATTGGACAATTGATAGCAGTTCTGAACAACGAAAAGTCACAACAAATTGGTTTTTCCGATGGGTCAAACAGCTTAACTTATCAACAATTACGGCCGAGGGCAAATCCTAAAGTGAGCACAAATAATACGGTTCTCCTTACGTATCATATTTCCTTGATCCGGGGTATTACGCTCCGGAAGGGTCAGCGGAGTCGTAATTCTTATGTTTCCGTGACGTATTGATATGAGTAAGAGGTTTTATTGCTACCTATTTTCTCAGGGGCACTGGTAACCCAAAAAAATAATTTGTTTTCATATTATCTGTGTCTCGTAAGGAGTTTATCGGGTATTAATTGTTAGGTACTCTTGTTAGCGCGTGACATAGCATCATCTTTTAGCATCCAATAATAAGGTAGGTACATTATATTGTGTCCCCGATTCGCGTTATGCCGACATAGTCGCTGCTACCTACATGTAAATATAGTGGTAATTAATGGTGGTATTGTCAGTCATCGTTTGGAGGGAGGCTTATTACGTTCAGCAGTGGACGTTTTTCGGCTGATATGATAATGATGATGATAGTCGTGATGATGATAGCTTTTTTATATGATATAATATCTCATTTTACGTATATCCGAATGCCCGTTTTGCTTATGTATATCCGTTATGTTACATTATGTATGTTTTCCGCTACTGTAGTAACTATTTAAATTTCAGATGCGATACTAATCGCATACGCACTGACGTCTACTCGTTTAGCCATCGTCAGCGGTATTATGATAGAACATCGTCATACTGTTTTCAAGCTTCAAGCAAATAAAACAAACGTCTATCCATTTACTAAGATAAGTAATCAATTGGTTCCTTTCTTAATGAAGGTTCTGCCGCGAACTACCTAATTCAACTCGATTAGCTCAAATTTGCAAGAGCGATAAACAGGCAGATACGACATCGAACAACGTAAGTTTCTCGTAATAGACTACCTTATTAATTAGAATTGTAGTATGAGTGCCAGCTAAAAAACGTTGTTTCTTATCGTTTCTTATGTATGTCCCTACAAAAATTACTAACAACTCATCCTCCTGTGCAAGTTGCGGTATCCCGAAACTAGCAGCAAATTACCGGATCTTGTTGCCAAATGTATATCAAAATGGACGTTAGAATCCCAAATCTTTAACAGAGTAGCGGGCGCTCTCTAAGTCTAAGTAAGTGGCGTTCGGCGGGCAGAGATTTGCCGGACCGCCTCTAATGGGCCTTATCCTTATTTATAGACCTCGATATAGGTGCGATACACATTTTAAATTTTGGAGCTACTTGTAACGTGCTTCGTTAAGCTCGAATGTTCTGTCCATGAAACTGTTCGAAATCAATGAAATTATTAACGTTGCTGTATGGGCAACTGGGCAGTCTGGGCACTGATGGCTCGATGTAGCTTGACACAGATCAACATATAGTTATTTCGGACCGTTGCTGTAATGCGTGTTCTAATCAGAACTTTTGAGTATACAGCCAAGTCGAATCCGATCGCACAAGAAAACCAATCAGTCAGTCCAATATCTTAAAAAACTTTCATCGATTTACGATGCATATAATATTGACACTTATTATTATGGTCCACGTCATATATAATGTCACCCCACGAAACATCATGCTTCGTATGTTTTGGTTTCACTTACTGTCTACAAACCTCAATCATGATAGTATGATAATGAGACAACGACAAATAGTAAGGGTCACGGTTCATACAAAGTTGAGAAAAATTGTGCGCTGCAAGTTACAGTTTTGTAATTTTAACCAGAGCTAGAGGGTCTCAAAATAGTTATTTTTAGATGTGGAGGGAAAACCAATTCCCCCCCTGAGCGCGGGGGGAGGGGGGTGAATGTGCATGCGGAAGGGTTGCGTTTAATAATTTTTTACTAATTAATAAGGCCTACTATGCATTGTTTGGTATCATTTTCGTGTAAAACGACCCTGAAAAATCCATTTTTTATCATAAACATGAGCAATTTTATATAAACATGTAGATTTTTTGGAGTAAAAGTAAAAAAGTTGCCGTTTTTATTTTAATTTGAGCGTCATATAAGTATTAAAATACAAACTTATCCAATTTAAAAAAAATGTCTAATTTAGCATAATTATTGCAGTTTTTAAAAATATACACATTTAGTAGTCTTTCATACAAAAATTCACTGAAAAAAAAATTTACCTGACGCGTACCTCCAACAAAAACCTCCGCGTAATCTCAAAAAAGAGACTTTTGTGCCGGCAACTGCTCATAGATTATACATGTTTTTGTACTTGCATATTATTATTCATATAACAATTGTAAATATTTATTGATATGAAAGTACATTGAATATTTACTGATCTTCTTTTTTTAAATAACCTAAGATTATTAAGAATTTTATTTGATCAGATTCTATTTTTTTTAGATTTTATCGATTATTGTATATCTGGTCTGTCTGATCACATGTATGATATATTATATAGTATCTGATCATATGAATCGGAATGGGTAATCATTTTTACAAGTGTCATTAGGTAATGATCTCATTACCAAAGACGATAAAGTTAATTTTCACTAACCAGGACTAAACAACTAACCCAGTTCACCCCCGTTAAAAGTTTATATCATATGGAATTTTACAATCAATTGTTAAACGTTTACTTCATAAATCATCATTATTACCATATCAGCCGAAAGACGTCCACTGCTGAACATAGGCCTTCCCCAAAGATTGCCACAATGACCGGTCCTGCGCAACTCGCATCCAGCGGACTCCTGAGACCTTCACTGTCCACCTTGTGGGGGGCCTACCCACGCTGTGCCTTCCACCTGCGAGGCCGCCGCATTGGCCATCGGTTCTACGTACAATGTGCCCCGCCCACTGCCACTTTAGTGATTCAGAGAGCTATGGAGCTATACTTTGGTTCTGCTGCGGATCGTCTTCTAATACGACCTCGCAGAGAGACTCCCACCATAGCCCTCTCCATTGCCCTGTGGGTGACTTTAAGCTTTCTTATGAGGCCCATTCTAAGCGACAACGTTTTAGTACCGTATGTCATCACTCTTTTAAATCTTTGATCAGTGTGTGTTGCCACACTGATCAAATACTTTTGTCTTCAAGAACTGCGGAATATTGGACGAAAAGATGTGTCGTAGCTTCCCAAACGCTGCCCAACCTAGTCGGATTCGATGATTGACCTCTTACTCAAAGTTGGACCTACCTAACTGGGTAGCTTGTCCTAGGTATATTATAGTCGTCTACACCTTCGAGTTTAGTCTCCGATTGTAACGGGAGTTTTCGTCTTATCCATGTTCATCCTAAGACGAACTCGCTCGCGCCTGCTACTGAGGTCAGCGAGCATCGTACTGAAATCTTCCAAGGTCTCAGCCAAGACCACCGTATCATCAGCGAATCGAAGGTGAGAGAGGTACTCGCTGTTTATGTTGATACTCATCTTTTCCAGTCCAGTCTTAAAGACATCTTCTAGTGCAGCGGTAAACAGATTAGGGGAGATGACACCTCCTTGCCTGACTCCCCGCTGCAGTATAATATGTTTCAAGCTCTGGTCTTGGAGTCGGATTGACATAGTGGCGATTTCGCACAAACACCTCAACATTTCGAAATAGCGGTAGTCTACTTGGTATCGTCAAAGAGACTGCAGTACGCCCAGAGTTTCGATCAAATCGAAGGCCTTGGGGGTTACCATGACGTACTAATGCGATTCAGTTTAGGTTGTGGGAAAGGGGCAGTGATACACGACTCGTATAGCCTTGTCTCTTTCTCTCGACCTAAATTAAACCGCATTAGTACGTCATGGAAACCCCCCTTACCGTAGTCCACAAACGCTAAACGCTAAACAGAGGGGCAGGTTATACCTATCCTCGGTCTTCTGTATAACATTTACGAAACGCCAATTCGGAAACCGGCTTGTTCGGGAGGCTGGAAGTCATCAAGCCTGCGTGCAAGACGATTCGTAATGACTCTTGAAAACAGCTTATAAATATGGCTCGGAAGTGAGATGGATAGGTAGTTCTTCAATAAGGCGTTGTCACCTTTTTTCAAGAACAGTACCACCACTCATTTGTTCCATGCCTAAGGCGTTCTCCCTTCCGGAGTTGAACGACTTCTGAAGGGCCATAAGGATTGGTTTAGTAATATGGGGTAACTCTACTCTAATAAACCAGGTATTCATTGCTCAGAAACACTGTATAAAAGCCATATTTAGAATAAAAAAGAGAGCTTCGTGTCAACCTTACTTCAAAAAACACAATATCCTCACACTTCCCTGTATGTACATATCTGAAGTTTGCTTGTTTGTCCATAAGTATAAAAAAGAATTTACAGAAATACAACAAATGTGTACTCATAATATTAGAAATCAGTACACACATAAGCTCTATAAGCCAGCTGTTAAACTAGGATTAACATCAAAAAACTCGTACATAATGTGTATTGAGATATATAATAAGTTACCTGACGAGTTCAAAGAACAGGAGTTCAAAGTATTTAAAAAAAAATGTTAGCATGGTTAAGTGAGCAGTGTTTTTATAGTGTCAGAGAATTTGTAACTAGATAATTTGTAGGTATGCATGTTAGACTAAGTTAGATTAAATTAATTTTGTACGCCGATGTAAGGCACAATGTGGTGCATCTGTAAATAGCTTTAAGATCCACTGTAACCCACTATTGACAAAATATAATATTTCATTTCATTTCATTTCATTTACCACCTGGCTTCAGATGCTCAGCTATAATTTCGTCTTCCCCAGACGCCCAGTTATTTTTGAGCTGTTCAAGAGCCATTCTAATATCACATAGGCTGATGTCTCGGATATCCTCTGTATAGTGCCGGGTCAGTCACTTACTTCATAAGAAATTCATCGATTATCAAATTCCGTGTGAAATAAACGTTTAACCCGGGGTGCTTGGTTAACCCAAATTGATGCAATTTGCCCTAACAGACATTATGGAGTATTTTGTTTACGCAAAATCGCTAAATTCCCGCAGTAGAAACGTACTGTCAACAATAAGTCAAAGCAACGTCCCTTTTTTATTCGAGGTACGCGACAGGCGCAATTTTTTTACAACTTATTTTTGCATGGAAAGTTCCAAAAAGTATATATTTTTAAAAACTACAATAAATGTGCTATCTTGTAGTATTTTTTTTATTTTCATATATTTATTTGGTAATACTTATATAACGCAACAATTAAAATAAAAACGGTGATTATTTTACCTTTATACCAATAATTCTTTTTTTATATATGAAAATCCTCATGTTTATTATCAAAAATGAATTCCCCGTGTCTGTTTTATATGAAAATGATACCAAACAATGAATAGTAGGCCTAAATATTAGACGAAAAAATTTTAAACATAACCCTTACGTTTGCACATTCACCCCCTCCCCCCTCGTTCAGGGGGGGAATTGGTTTTCCCTCCACATCTAAAAAGATTTATTTTTACACCCTCTAGCTCTGGTAAAAATTACAAAACTGTAACTCGCAGCGCACAATTTTTTCCATTTGGACCTCTACTAAAAGGAATATTCAATCGATATTCGATATCTGCCTCATTATTAAAATAAATCTTACCTAAATTCGAAAAACTCCTACTCAATCCAAGTGTCTGCTCAATCATTACTCGTAAAACTCAAAGTCGTATCTAAGAGTTGGACAACTTTACGTAACCCTTCAAATATTTTAATCGTAACAGCTTATCAAGTAGAATCTTCCCGACAACTTTGATTTCAAGGGGTGCAAATCTACCGCAAATGAGTTCAGACAGCCGTGAACGCTGAACGAGACGTTTTTGCGAGAGCGACACCTGGCGTCTAAATCCGGAGGCACTTAGGATTTTCGGAGGCGTGACGGCTGCGTAGATGTTTAAGCAAAAGGCATGTGTTTTCAAAATCGTAGGTACAAGTACATAAGGTACCTAGCTGCTGCTTTTATTGCAGTATAAGATATTGAGAGATGTGATTGGTTTTTTTAACCGATAGAAGAAATAGTTAGTCGCGTTTTCTAGACTGCTTGGTACTCAATCACATCATTCGATTATCTCAGTCTACTGCTGGACGTAGGCCTCTCCTGTTAACTATGCATATAGACGAATTCGAAGGTAAATGCCCATAATCGCCACGCTCCGCAAGAGGACTGGCGATCACAGTAATGTGTCCACTGTGATGATGCTGCTGCCCATCATCTATCTTGTATCAAAGAATACTCAGTGACACTTTAATCCCTTAGTCGATTCGAGGAGTTGGGGGGGTGACAAGTGTATTTTTTCTGCGGTCACTACACGGCCAAGGTGGTACTCAATAGTCTTAATAAAAAATGGTACGAAAAATACAAAAAGCGCAAATGACCGGGGTCAAAGACCACGTCCACTTTGTAAAATATAAAATAATTCTGCTTTCGAGAGTTCTGGAGAAAATTGGACAATGGTTTGCAACTTCTAACCTAACTTAATCTTTTATAGTTACGTGATTGTTTCGAAAGCTTTTTTCTCTATTATTTCATTCTTCTATTTTAGATTTATAGACTTTTTTGTTAAGCCGCTAGTATTGTTCCCTTGGTTCATATCATAATGAACATAGCTAGGTTCCCGGACATATGATTTCTTTATCGGAAAACAGTTTAATTGTTTAAGTACATTGCACTGAATATGCCTATTAGCTACATTATAATTAGAATATTATCTTTATTTCCAATCTTAGCTTGACGACATTGAATTACTCACACGTTTTGAGATTAAAAATGTTTAAACTGGCACCAAACATTTCTTTGGCATAGTTGACAACCTGATACCTAATCAGCGATAAGAAATGCCGATAACGATACGATGTTCACGTAAAGGTTGATTATAAAATTAACTGTAAAATAGTTTCATACTTTCAGGCTCTGGGTACACGATAGTAAAAATACCACAATATGTGGTATATCATCAAAATAAAAATAGAATTGTGTAAAGCAATCACAATTATGTAAAACGGAATCCTAGTTACTCTATATTATTATGCAACTCATACAAACAGATAAGAGTTTTTGAAGTAGCTATTTTTGAAAATTTTCTCTTAAGCAGTTAGACCGCATATAAAAGCGTAAGATATTTTGTAAATTCTGTTTTTACACGACCGCCCAAAACAGCTGTGTATTTTTTTCACAGTATCGAGTATATACGAGTAGCATTGACACCTGAAAGATTTCTGGACTTTTGCAATAGTTTTGCATTAAAGTTGATTCTGCGTTGGTCAAATTGGCACTAACTAAATCGTAAAATGTATGCTGCAGCCTCTGGTTTATTAATCGAAAGGCTGATAAGTTTATCAGATAAGAAACATACAATTGATAGTGGCCGAATACCCCGAGGCTATAATCAGATAATTTTGGGAAATAGACACAGACCTAAAACTATTTAGTAGCTCTCGACACTAGTAACTAGACAACGCTCATAGAAGAAGAAAAGTAGCATATGTATGTGTAGCTTCGTTGGACAAACACACCCTGTATGTTGTTATCCTATAGATAGATTAGTTAAGACCCACCTACAAACTAGAATTGTCACCGTTTCATGCTTAGTCAAATTGTTGTTTCCAAGTGAAACAAATGTGAAATTAATGTTTATAAATGATCTCGACCGGAATTTAGCATACTAGTGACTGAACGGCTCTTCTTTTTACTAATTCATATAGCATATGACTGACAAGGAGAAAGATATGTACAGATAGTGCCTTTGAGTGAGTTGGAGTGAAGTGAAATATTTCGACAATGTGATTTAAAACAATCCTAATGAAATCGGGTAAGTGAATTTTGATAACTTCGTGTTTATAAGCGTCTTACTAGCAATTAGTTTTAAAATTGTTTTTCTTAGTTAAGTGTACTTTCCATTTTTTTTTTCAAAATTGGAATCTTGAAAAGCGAATGTGCTTGCGGACTTTTACTTTAAACATATGATACATTTAAAATGCCTATTTAATGTGGGTGGTATATTTTTATTGACCTTGTGGATATTTGATGTGGGTGGATGTTTGTAGGAACATTATAAATAATCAAGTACCTATTGTTCAGTCTCTGGTTTAATTTAATTACAGATGTATTAGCAGTGGCCTTGTTATGGCTGCTACCGACCATGTGGGCAGGCGTCTTGAGAGATACAGAGGACGAACCGTGCCGGAGCTACTCGTTCAACAACTTGATATACCTCGACTGTTCTGACAGAGACCTTGCAGAGTTGCCAGAAAACTCTAACCTGAACTACGAAGTACGTATAAACTCCAAAGATTTGTTTAGTGTTTTTTTCCTAAATTCGTTACACTTAGGTACTTGTTTTACACTAGTTGTACTCTTTATCAAGATGCAATAACATCTTTTGTTGCACTAACATAGCTTGTCAAGGCGGTCATGAGGTTTTTATCAAAACCATGCAGTAGATAGAAAGGTACCTACCTAAATTATAGCACTCTTCTGACCCGATTTCGTGAATAAAAGTAAGCATTCACGAAATAGGGTCAGAAGAGTGTAATAACTTCAAACAAACCTGATTTATTTATGTTATTTAAGTGTGTATGTGAATTTACTTTTTTTGTTGCAGGCTCAGGTTTTGCTGCTTAATAATAATAATTTCGAAACGTATCCAAGCCAACTGGAACAATTTCATCACGCAGTCAAAATAGACATGTCAGGAAATCGACTGAGTCGCCCTTTACCCCATTTTTTTGTAAATATGCCAAACTTGCAGTCCCTCAACTTATCGGACAATAATTACGATATCTGGATAAGTGAACTATCAAATAGGAATCTGCAAGATTTGGATTTGTCCAAAAATAAAATTAGCCAAATTCATGATGCTGCTTTTCAAGGAATGACTGGATTGCGCCATCTTGATTTGTCAGAAAATAGAATCAGTAATCTACAATCAACATTATTTTCTGCCACAACCAATCTGCTCAGTCTCACATTATCGAGAAATTCCTTTACAAATGTTCCATCATTTCAATCAACTTCGTTAAGAAGTCTTCATTTAAGTAACTGTCAAATTGAAAATCTGAACGTCGATTCGCTTACCGGAATGACGTCCTTACTAGAAATTGACCTGTCTATCAACCAAATTGAGAGCGTGCCGGACAATTTCCAGTCTCACACTCTACAGGAATTAGATTTGAGCTATAACGAAATTTCCTCGCTTACTGACCGCACCTTCTCGGCATTACCCAACCTCGCGGTATTGAACTTGAGAGGGAACGGGTTCAAAGATGTTTGGTCGTCCGCATACTTCGCCTCAAACCCGTATTTGAGGGAAATTCATGTCAAGGGAAACCGTTGGGACTGTGAGGGATTCGGAGTTAATTTACTCCTCACTTACGAGTTTTTGACGAGGGAACCGTCAAAAGTGGCTGACCCTGCTTCTTCATTGATATGTTACTCACCCTCAAATGTGACACAGCTGACATGGCAAAGAGCTTACATTGACACATGGCACCGGAATGAGACGGCAGCAGAATCGTACGTGTTTATGGCAGTGATGATTGGAGTGATCATTGGGGTGATCATAACGTCTTTTATATGTCGAGGATTGATGGCTATTAACAAGCCGGACCCGCCAAGACCACCGGCTACGGAGACAGCTGCTCTTAATGGTGTGGGCACCACGCCTCAACCTCGTGTTGAGGCCTTGGTAATGAGAGTACCCCTTCACGACGAGGACCTCCCTCCGAGCTATGACGAAGCACTTTTGATGCCACGTTTGAACTCTTCATTTCATTCACTACCTGATTTTGTGGATGAAGTCGAGGAGCCTATAGAACGTAGACACCGCAGATCCAGATCTATTGGAGACCTTACGGAGTCTAGACCTAGAATGAGTGACAGACGCTCAGTGAGACATACAGTTCAAATTCGCATTCACTAAATAAGAATAACTGATTATATTGTAACTAAATTTAAATATCTAACTTATTGTGCTACCTAGGTAATTGCTAAATTCTAATAAATGAAATCTATTTAGTTTTCAGCAAAATGGAACCACATTGTTGGTTATGACAAGGGCTAAATATTTATATTTATGAAATATAGCAACCGTTAGGCTTAGTACATGATTGGTGCAACAGTATGTCGCTGCGAGAAAGACTTCCAGTCTTTTACTGATTAGGTATATTGTATTAATAAAAGAGCAGCAATATACTATCGCACCAACCATGTGCTACGCCTACATGTTTTATTAATTAAGAAAATTGTCAATGTATTTCAAAAGGGCATAAAATAGACTTGTCACACTACATACAAAACATATGTACCAGTAGCGATATCTAGTCGAACATGGTGTAAGTGCTCTAATCAATAAACGAGGCAAGGACGTAATGTTTCCTTCGTGGCACTGGTATGCAATAAGATAACGTAGTTTATACAGGTACTACTAGATGGCGTTGTATTCATTACACGAATACGACATAGTTGTAATTTATTAATATTTTATTGATTACGTTGCATTTCAGAAATAAAATAAAGAGGTAGAATTAGCCCGAATTAAAGTTAGGTAAAACTACCTATCGTTTATTTTGTAAGTTCAGTTATAATGTATAAGTACAAAATGTTATTATTAAATTATTAAAACTTAAATCTGTATTCATTCATTTTATGTCAGCCTCTGTAGCCTAGTTGGTAGTGACCCTGCCTACGAAGCTGGAGGTTCCGGGTTCGAATCCCGGCGAGGGCATTCTTTGTGTATTTATTTATCACAAATGTTTGTTCCTTGGTCGTGGCTGTGTATGTATTTAAGTATCTATACGTATCTATCTATTATATATATCGTCGCCTGGTACCCACATCACAAGCCTTAATTGAGCTTACCGTGGGACTAGGTTGATTTGTGTAAGATGTCCCAAGATATTTATTTATTTATTTATTTATTTATTATTTAGTTTTCGTTTAATTGTTACACAAAACTGCCTATTCTTCTAATTACGGTCAGATTAGGGCCACTCGCGATTCCTTATCTCTTTATCAATGATAACACGTCATGGCTAGGTGCTTACCTATAGTTCATACTATGCAATCACCTGTGAGGTAGCACACGTGTTATGGACAAAATATTATTACAAATCAAAAAGGACATGCAATAAAATACACAAAATCAGTTGTTGACCGTTAAGTAAACACACCTACCCAGAAAACCTCCGCGTATGTGATAAACTATCTCAATATTAATCTTTACTGAAGTGTTATG
>JALPQI010025280.1:0-13231 GCA_025490895.1 Thaumatotibia leucotreta
CAAAACGTGCCTTCTAGACTATGTCCTTTATAATGAGGGTATTTTTATATTTAAGTGTATATACACAATTATTAGGGAATCTGATAACACATTACAAAAGCTTCGTAACTTTCCATTTTTATAACATCACGGATAAAAGTACCTATTTAATTATATAATCTATATTTACTATTAGGATTAATTATTTATCAGTTATATATGACTCTCTACTCGTAAACTTTAATATTTATTCCATTTTTATACCTTTAGTGCTTTGCTATGACCAATATGTACCGCTAGCAAAACATTGAAATATGATCAAATACCGCTAAACCAATGAGTCTCATAATTATTGGTACAGCAGGCAAGAAGATACCTCTAACAGAATAACGTTTTAGCTTAACGAAGATATATCCGCTATTATTTAGGTTAGGCTTGTAAATAAATAAATAAGTTCTGTAAATATTTTGTAGGTTATAATCTCTAATTGTTTTATTTTGCTAGAATTAGATAATTTATTGGGGTCACCATAATAGTAAATTCTTCTTAAAGAATATACAAAAGAAAAACTTATATTAAGTGGCCCCAAGTATTATGAAAATTACTTGCTTATACTTCTAAGTAAGCTATTATTAGTCAAGCTGTGTTTAATTTTATAAACAATGCATTCACAAAGGAACGCTAGTAGAAAACAAGTCGTGGTGTAACGAACAAAGCATAATGAAAACAGTAAAATCACGATTATACCACCGTAAAATTTCATCTACTCTCTGTCAAAAAACAAAAAAAATTATAAAATGACAATTCCTTTTCAAATTCTAGATTAATTTGAAAAAACGACACTACAGAATTGTCATTTTATAATTTCTACTCTTTTTGCCAGAAGATACTGAACATTTTTTAATGTTGCCAGTTGCGATTAGCTATCTAAACTGATGACTATCTTTTCCAAAGGGCTTATTTCCTCTCTGTCAAGTTGTCAACAAGGGTTTTTGGGATTTTTTTATGTTTTCCAAACATAAATATTCTCTATTGACGAGAGGTGAAAATAAACCCTTTTAAAGAGACATTCCACAAAAAATGTGCGAATTACTTGCTTATAGCTACTTCTAAGTAAGCTTTCATTAGTCATATTATGTTTAATTTTATAAACAATGCATTCACAAAGAAGCAAGTTTGAACAAGTCGCGATGTAACGAACAATAAAGTATAATACGGTAAAATCACGATATACCACCGTAAAATGAATTTATTGTTGTCAAAATGGGTTTATAAAATGGTTTCAAATTCTAGATTAATTCGATAAAGACACATTAGTACCTATTGTCATTTTATAATTCTACATTTAAAAGAATTTCAAGGTTATTTATAATTATGAGATTTTAAAATTGGAAATTGCGTCTTTTTTTCCTATTTAAAAATCGAACAAACTCGTTATTCTGAGTGGATTTCACATGAAAAAACCGATGTTAAAATGAATAACTTTTTAACACAGGTTCATAAAAAACCGAATTATCTACTTATTATTAATTAATTATAATGTCGAAGCTTGAATACGTTATACGCCTGAAATGTCTGTCTGTATGAATGTCTGTATGTCGGCTTGACGGATGTCAGTAAAGAATAACTGATGAACATTTTTATAAAAAATAAATGTCTCAAAATTAATCTTTGTATTATTTTAACTCCCGAATTCTAAATAAACAATGTAGTATTTAGCCGTGACGGCAGTAAGCATACATTTGCCACCACCCCAACTCCTTCTGTGGGTTTCGTAAGTGTCGACTAAGGGATTGAAGTGTCACTGACCATTATTTGATAAAATATTGATGATGGGCAGCAGCGTCATCATAGTAGACACATTACTGCGAGCGCGAATCCGCTTGCCCAGCGTGGTGATTATGGGCATTTACCTCCTAATGCGTCTATACGCTTAGATAATAGGAGAGGCCTACGTCCAGCTATGCTATTCTCTTATTCACACATTCGACGCTGCGTTCGTCAACGAGCTCGACGTCGAGACAGTTTTGTCTAAAATCCTAGCAGTTTTATTTGACATTAGGAATCGAGGCTGTGAGCGAGGTTGTGGGCGATTTCGTCGCTGTTTTTCGTTAGAGAATACGAAGTTCGTAGGTACATTAAACGTCAAACTCTCGACGCAGTGTAGTTCCAGCTCACGCCGCATTCGTCGCCGAGCACTAGTGTCGTTTAAAGTACATTAGTGAATACCATTTTTAGGCTCGACTCTGCCGCAGCGCTGACACAGCGCTGACAGCAAGGCGGTTTCCTTAGTGAATAACACTGCAGCAGTGGACTATCATAAGCTGATGATGTGAATGTAGTATTTCAAGGAATGTTCAATCGCCGTTAGATATATCGGAGCGGCCAGAGTGCTCATAAATATCTGAGCATGACTATTGTCACGGCGTTAAGGTGGATTTAGACAAAGCGAGCGAATGCTCATTCACAAAACGTGATTCGTCGAAATTCGTTGATTTCGTAGAGTGGGGGATAGAATGTGCATTCGCTCGCTTGGTCTAAATCCACCTTTAGAGTGTACGTACGTTCAGATATTTTTGAGCACCGTAGCCGCACCGACTGTTCAAAAGAAAATAAATGTAATACCGAGTGGCCGTGTGGTTTAAGATTAGAATTATGTCATCTTATTATCAATATTAAGATGGATTTTTATTTTGTTGTCGTTTTTTTTTTAATTTTCCAAATTTGGAAATTTTTAAATTTTTTCTACTCAGAATCGCGAGCTCTTTCGATCCTCATTAGCAAAAAGAAGTGTCCCGAATACATTTTTTTTTTGTCTTCCATTGAGTTACGGTCGAAGAAAGTGTAAGAAAAATAGTAACTCAATGGATTTTTTTGGGACACTTTACGAGCCCCGATGCAGTGGAATTCGTCTAGTTCGAAACAATTTTTACAAATTTTTGAATATTTTAAAAATGATCAGATTATGCTAATGATAAATTGTATGAACGTTAGTCATGGTTAATGTACTACATTTCAAGAGACACAACAATCTGAAGTACGCTTTTGTTGTTTAATAAATAGATTTTAACAAACCAGTGTCTAAATTATATTTTCGTTCACCACCGTAATTCCGCGCTTATAAGCTTGACGCAAAATTCGCAGTTCATCAGGTGTACCATGTCGTCTTTAATATTAATGGCGTTTTTTACATTCATTGATTATTTACAAAATTAAAAATTGTGGAAAAAATTTAAAAAAATACCTCTCGTAAAATAGTTTTTTTTTTATTCTGATTTATTAAGTCCAAATATTTTATACTCAAAGAAACTATTTTAGTACTACTATTGAATAGTGAAGGTTTTGTCTCTAAACCTTTTCCCCCGGATGAACGATGAAAAACTGTCTAACTGGACGAGAACATATGCATCGGGGCTCGTATTTCTATTAGGATCGAAAAAGCTCGTGAAAGTAGAAAAAAATTTAAAAAGAAAAAATCTGGAAAATATAAAAAAACGACAAGCACATTGTGCATCAAGGGAGGTAAGTAGGGAATTGCCAACGAGAGTGTTAGAAGCTCGATGCCGTCAGACGGAGGGATTTTATTACTCGAGTTAGTATTCCGCTTACCGACCGTGATGCATACAATGTTTTTCATCACACTTGCCCACAAAAAAATACGTTTTAAGACATAATAATATTATTATTAAATGACTTACTTTCATTTGTATTACTCCCTAGGGAATTTCACTTTTCTATTACTCCCACTACGCACGCAAGCAATGGCGTGCTTAGACAGCAAGTGTGAGGAAAAATTAAAATCCGCCCATTAAAGAATGTTGTAAGTACATACTAAGGTTTAATAATGTGATGACATGATATCGCACCTTTAAGTAAGGGTGACCAAAATTCAACAATCATCAATATTAATTTATTCCATTGATGGTTAAATTACCGGCCATTAAAGGTGAAAATACGACAATATGATAATTTATACTCGTTAGCGGATCGAATTGGTCTTTTTACCGCCTTCCTTATTATGTTTTTTTTTATGGAACTTTTCGACACGAGGGATAAATTGTAAGGGTGAAGTGAAGTAACATGAATACGAATCTGCAAGGCGTGCAAGCAGGACAGCACTATGCAATTTATTACCTACGGTCCATTCATCCTTAGTTCTCTTATCTAGTAAACAACTTTCTAACCTGAAAGTACACGTTTTCTGTTGTAAACTGTCATATTTGCCTATACCAAAATACCTGAGTCCGTATTTGTGCAGTCCGTAAGTAGTGATTAGTAAATTGCTTAATTTTTGATCAAGGAAACAGCAGTTTACAACAGAAAACGTGTACTTTTAGGTTAGAAAGTTGTTTACTGGATAAGACAACTATTAACTATGCGTATAGACGCATTAGAAGGTAAATGCCCATAATCGCTACGCTGGGCAAGCGGATTGGCGATCGCAGTAATGTGTCAAGTATGTTGACGCTGCTGCCCATCATCAATCGTTATCAAAAATGGTCAGTGACACTTCGATCCCTTAGTCGACTCTTACGACACCCGCAGGAGGAGTTGGGGTGGCGACAAATGCATTCTTACTGCCGTCACCACACGGCCAAATTTCAGTAATATTAGTGATAATTTCCAATTATCGCATCTGTCAACTTGGTGGAATAGGGGCCTGGTGGCTTACGATGGTCCTTTTTTTTTTTCATTTCTCGTGTTACGCGTCACTTTTGCACTTGCACACTTGTTAGAACGTGACGGCAATTACGACAAACGATTAAGGGCTGGCCACATTGGTCTAAGGCGACCGGCTTAACGGAAAACTATACGATTCGCTCGCTGCTGGTCGCCTTAGACCAATGTCGTGGCCAGCTATGCTATTCTCTTATTCACACATTCGATGCTGCGTTCATCAACGAGCTCGACGACGAGACAGCCTTCATTTCGACGTCGAGCGCGGCGCTGCGAAAAACGGTATTCACTAACGTAGAACAGCTCATCGTCGAACTGTAGGCGGTAACTCTCGACGCAGTGTAGTTCCAGCTCACGCCGCATTCGTCGCCGAGCGCTAGTGTCGTTTAAAGTGCATTAGTGAATACCATTTTTAGGCTCGACGCTGCCGCAGCGCTGACACAGCGCTGATGGCAGAGATGGGCATTATTCGAATAAATTTTTATCGGAATAATTATTCGAATAAACAATAATTCACGATTTCGTTATTCGCGAATAATTTAGTCACGAATGATTTATTCGCGAATGAATCATTCGCGAATAAATCAGCCACGAATGAATTATTCTGCTGGTTTTTAAATGACGAATGATTTATTCGTTATTTTCATTCGAATAAATCTACGAAAAACATATTTTTCTGTTGCATTATATTAAATTAAACAACATCAAGCATAATATTTAACATAAATCGTGAATACTGTAATTTGTTCTAAGTTCTAGCACGCTAAAGAATGTTAAGGGTTAGGGGTAATATTATAAACCCAGGTAGTAAGTATAATTAGCGAGACGAGTGGCGACCGGGGGTGGCGGGCGGCGACGGGTGGTGGTGGGTGGCGACGAGTGGTGGTGAATGGCGACGGATGGTGGTGGGTGGTGACGGGATGCGGTGGGGGGAGGCGGGCGACAACGGGTGGCGGCGGGCGGAGGCTGGGGGTGGCGGATGGAGGCGGGTGGCGACGGGTGGTAGTGGGTGGCGACGAGTGGTGGTGAATGGCGATGGGTGGTGGTGGGTGGCGATGGGTTGCGGTGGGGGGAGGCGGGTGGCGACCGGGGGTGGCGGCGGGTGGAGGCGTCGGCGTCGGGTGGCAGGCGGCGGCTGGTGGTGGTGGGTGTCGGCGGGCGAAGGCCGGGGGTGGCGGGCGGCGGCGGATGGAGGCGGGCACCCGCCACCTCCAGCCACCACCCATCGTCACCCGTCACCGCCCACCTCCCCCCGCCATCGCCCGCCACCCCCGGCCTTAGCCCGCCGCCACCCGTCGCCACCCACCACCACTCGTCGCCACCCATCACCACCCGCCATCGCCCGCCACCCGACGCCTCCCCCCACCGGAACCCGTCGCCACCCACCCCCACCTGTCGCCATTCACCACCACTCGTCGCCACCCACCACTACCCGTCGCCGCCCGCCACCCCCCACTGCAACCCGTCGCCACCCACCACCAGCCGTCGCCGCCCGCCACCCCCGGTCGCCGCCCACCTCCCCCCACCGCAACCCGTCGCCACCCACCACCATCCGTCGCCATTCACTACCACTCGTCGCCACCCACCACCACCCGTCGCCGCCCGCCACCCCCGGTCGCCACTCGCCTCCCCCCACCGCAACCCGTCGCCACCCACCACCATCGGCCGCCGCCCGCCACCCGCGGCCTCCGTTCGCCGCTACCCGTCGCCACCCACCACTACCCGTCGCCAAAGAAGTGCAGAAAGTGACTTTGTTTTAGTAATTATTCGTGAAAATTCATTCGACGAATAAATTATTCGCGATTAAATTATTCTACGAATAATCTATTCGAATAAAAATAATCATTCGACAATTTCATTCGTCATTCGCGATGATTTTTTTTATTCTTATTCGTTATTCGTCATTCGAATAAATTTTGCCCATCTCTGGCTGATGGCAACGCGGTTTCCTTAGTGAATAACACTGCAGGCATTTAGACGACGCGGTACCATCATAAGCCTAGTGACTGAAGTTTTTTTACCTATAGTGTGGTATCAGCCTACACGATTGGTACCTATTATTTTTAATTTTAAGCTTAACAGTTTGGATAATGTACCTTTTTCGAGTATCTCGGAAAGGAATATAAGTCATTTTGGAGTCGATCATGTGGTCTTTTGACAACAATAGGGCATGTTGTGTAACATCGTCATATTCAAACATCTGTGGTGTTGCATTTCTTGTTGTTGTTGTATTATGGCCATTTTTTCCACAAATTTGACATCAAACGTGCATACTTTGCGTGGGCCCAACGC
Source organism: Thaumatotibia leucotreta (assembly GCA_025490895.1). NCBI lineage: Eukaryota > Metazoa > Arthropoda > Insecta > Lepidoptera > Tortricidae > Thaumatotibia > Thaumatotibia leucotreta. The sequence continues at coordinate 6,949 of JALPQI010025280.1, forward strand.
TGGCCTAATACTTGTTGGGGACTTCACATACACCCTTGAATTTCTTCGCATGTGCATGCAGGTTTCCTCCCGATGTTTTCTTCACCGCAAAGCACTTGGGCCTCAGTTCCTGCTTTCCATCAGGTGGGCTGAAATCTCAGTTGCCTACCTTCGTCACATAAAAAAAAAACCGGCCAAGTGCGAGTCGGACTCGCGCGCAAAGGGTTCCGTACCATTATCAATTTATTATTAAAAAAATACAGTTAAATCAACCTACCTCAAAAACTATACGAGATAATTTTATCAAACCAAAAATCGTTGATAGAGTTTATTAATGTGCATAACATATATTTTTTTCAGAATTTTATATCGCGTAGTTTAAAAAATAGAGGGGGGGGGGACATTTTTCAGACTTTGAGACCTGATATCTCGAAAAATATTTGCTTAAATAAAAATGTGATGTATAAACCTTCATATCATTTTCAAATACCTTTCTATTAATACCCCACACGCTTATTTACAACAAAAAAAAAAATTATATCCCTCAGTTACATGTATGGAGGGCCCCCACCCGAATGGTTTTTTTTTACAATTTAGTATCACATTCCTGTAGCGGTTCATACAACACATACGAGTATCCTTACCAAATTTCGTTACTGTAGCATTTATAGTTTCCGAGTAAATTGGCTGTGACAGACGGACAGACGGACAGACGGACAGACGGACATGACGAATCTATAAGGGTTCCGTTTTTGCCATTTTGGCTACGGAACCCTAAAAATAGTGTACCTTTTTCGAGTAAGTATCTCTGAAAGGAATATAAGTCATTTCGGAGTTGTTCGTGTGGTCTTTTGTCAGTAATGCGTGCATTGACAATGACAACAAATGACAACAATAGGGCATGTTGTGTAACATCCTCATATTCGAACATCTGTGGTGTTGCATTTAGACACTCATTAAAATGAATAGGGTATTTTAGGTATACAAATCATCAGTATATAAAATAATGTGAACATACTAAAAAACTTGCAATATTCCATAATCACGAACTTTTAGAACACAATTTTGGTTTTATTACCAACTTAAAATCTTAAACCTTGAGTTCATATATATTTTTAGTTAAAATTATCGTGAAACACGTTGGCAGATGTATTTTTACGTGAATATTGATAAATATCAATCATTTTAACTAAAACTATAGGAGCACTCATGGATTTTTTAAGTCAGTGATAACACCCAGATAGTGTTCTAAAAGTTCGTGAATATGAAATAATGCAAGTTAATTGTTAGGCTTTTTTTACATTTTTTTAATTTCTGCTAAATAACAGTGTAGGTAATACAATTTTGTCACTGTTCGGCTTTTATCATTTTAGCATCGCTAACGTCAACAATGTGACATTGATGAAGTGGTCCAAAAAAGTAATCCCAAAAGAAAACATCGTTTAAATAAAACATGTTCCGCCACTATATGTCACGAAGCCGCAGGGTGCAGTCAATCGATGCAGTTTAATACATTCCGCCACAGTCAAATTAATATCCAGTATATTGACATGCAGTATTATTGACAAATATAAATTTGTTTAGCGTGGCGATTATGGGCATTTACCTCCTAATGCGTCTACATGCATAGTCGATAGGAGAGGCTACGTCCAGCAGTGGACTATCATAGGCTGATTATGTGATTTTTCTATCCGGATTAGCAAGCTGAAGTGGCAATTGGCAGCCACATTGCACGCAGAGCAGATGGCCGATGGGGTCGAAAACTGCTCGACTGGAGACTGCGATTTGGCAAGCGTAGTGTAGGACGTCCACCCACGAGATGGACAGCCGATCTTATGAAGATCGCCGGGAGACGCTGGATATAGGTCGCTTCCAACCAGTGCATGTAGAAGTCCGAAGGGGAGGCCTGTGTTCAGCAGTGGACGTCTTATGATTGAAATGATGATGTTGATGATGATTTCTATCAAATAACCTAGGCACGAACCGCTAACCTTAAGAAGACGGTCCAGTGCCAAGTGTAGTAATTATTCATGATTAGGTAAGATTTTGGACAATAAATCTTGATTATTTCTTAATTAGAAAAAAATATTTACGTTTCTTAATCCCTGTTTCAATGATATGGCAGAAAAAAGAGCCTTCTTAATAGTATCTATTGACATTCCTGACTGTGGCATGTGGGCGTAATTAAACTTTAAGTATTGTCTTGTTAAAAAAAATGTAAAAGGAATAAACGTCCTTCTCATATTATTTAAAATTTCTCAATCTCTATTTCTCTAAAAAAAAGTTTATTTCTGGCATTAGACATAAACAGTTTTAATATTCATAAAAGTAAACCTAAGACATGTGAAAATAAAAACAAAATACAATGAAATTAAAGTGAACCTGAATGCCACGAAATGGTCCCGACTCCGCTTCGTTTTAGCCTAACTAGAGCGCTGGGTGCTTAGCCAAGTTGCCAATCGCTAACGCTCAGTAGCATATCGTAGTTTTCCCTCTCTGTCTCTGTTACTCTTATAAGTGCAACAAAGACAGTTGACTATCGTCTACGATTGACGATTGAGCGTTAGCGATTGTCAACTTGTCTAAGCACCCAGGATTCTCAGACAAGTTGCAAATCGCTAATGCTTAGTAGCGTGTCGTAGTTTTCCCTCTCTGTTACTCATTCATATTAGTCCGACAAAGACAGTTAAGTAGGTGCCTTTCGTTTTCGATTGACGATTGAGCGTTAGCGATTGGCAACTTGTCTAAGCACGTCGTCTTTCGACGGGGCCATATTATTATACCGACCTCGACCAACAAAACACCACAAACGACACGGACAAGTTTCATATACAGGGAGTAAATCTAATACGGGCGAAGCTCTTAACGGATGTGAGTTTACGACATAATAAGTAGGTACATTAAAATAACTATTACTTAAAATTTGCGCAACAAAATTTTCCATACAAAATTATTCGGCGCGCAATGTAGAGCAATATACGCGAGTTAAACAAATACAAATAAGTTAAACACTCGTTGACAGCTAATTTCAAACGCAGATGACATAACTGACATGTAAACAATAACAAATGTTCGTACCTACACCTACATTCCTGCTCCGATAATCTTAAAAAAATTCTGTGGGGTTATAATTAAGAGTAACTTTTAAAAAACCTTGCAATCCATGATCACACTAATGAATCCCATGCCTGGTTTAATTGATCGCCCGTATTAGATTTACACACTGTATTACATCCCACGGGCCCTGACATAAACAGGCAGAGATTAAAAGAGAATGGTTTCATTTACAACTAATGAGCTCATTGACTCAGAATTGTGTATTAGGATACCGTTTTTTCATCCTTTACAAAATTACGTCAATTTAGAGGCTCTTTTAAAAAAAATAGGCAACTTTTAATTTACTTGATAAATACGACATCGACATCCCAAAACTTTATATAACGTTTGAAACAATGCACTACAAATTAGGATATATTTCTTTCCCATTTTTAGAAGCAGAGGGTCGGATTCCCGATTTTGTCGTTTTAGACCTATTTTCGAACAAAGAATTTGTTAAGTAAATATAATTCTACAAACATATTTCTTACATGAACTTATTCAGAAAGAACCCGGGCAGAGGCTCCAATTGATATTATATTTTATATTTACATGGATTTCCTAGAAATCGGCTCTAAATGTACCGAAAAATGAAAAAATAGCATATTTTTCGAACACGACGCAATGCATATTTTTCTTTTACGGTCATAAAATATTAATGTTAATTTAAAAGCCAGATAACTGAATTAGAGCATCAGGGCATATTCATATTTTTCCTCATAAAGACAACGGAGAAATTAAATCCTTAATTTAAAATTACGTATATTCTCCATACAAATGGCGACACGAGTCAAAATTCTCTTTTGACTCAGATGGCGCGAGCGCCTCCTCGAGGTCGGACGCACGCCAAATCGCTCCCGTTGACAGCTCTTTTTGACATTGAAAATGACATAAAATCATATACATATACGTCAAGGGATGCCAGTACTCAAAGTGTCTTTAAATAAGTAGGGAAAATCAGAACGAAGAAATTCTTTCGAACCCCATCGTTTATTTAAGTTTCTTGTTATTTTTAAGACGGAACACAAGAAAACTATAACAACTGATTCAAAATAAAACTCAATACTACCGAACACGTATAAGTTACATTCGCAAAAACGATTAAAAATGAAAAAAGTTTACGGATACGATTTGGTGTAATGGGGTTTATTTTCTATACTCTGGCAATAAAATACGTCATTTGAAAACACATGTGACGGCTAGAAGTCAAAACGATAGGATGTCAATTTAGTTATAATAATAATAAGAAAGATAGAATATGTTTGTTATATAATTATATTAGTAGGTATACATATTCAAAGTAATACGAGTCTTTAATTAATGGTTGATTAGTGGAATAAAATCTGTGCTCATCGCCACCGCAATTTCTGCGGCCGCGATTTCTTGGTAAGAAAATATATACCGCATCTTCTCAGTACATTCAATATTGAAAGCAAATTATTTTTGAAATAAAAATATGAAAACTGATAAACTCTAAATTTATTCGTATGACATTTAGAGTTTTAATACTAGTCGTTTATAGTATAGTGTACCATTTAGATTTTTATCCACTAAACTGAGACAATTTCTCTCATCTTCTGAGATGTTTCTTTTGGTAGATAAACGTTTGACATATTACTGGTTGTTTCAGAGTCTATATTAAGCAGGACGTAAAGAGTGAGTAAGTAATCTTTACATTTTTTATAGTATAAGTAAGAAGTATTTACTGATATAATATAGTTTGTGTACACAAATACCGTGTGGTGATGGCAGTAAGAATACATTTGTCACCACCCCAATTCTTCCCGCGGGTGTCACAAGAGTCGAAAAAGGGATAGAAGTGGCGATTTACATTTACCTCCTAATGCATCCACACGCATAAGTAATTACTTAGGGAAGTGGAACTGCCGATGAAGGCTAGAACGGAACTTCAGAATACTTTGGTGTTTTGTATGATGTGTGTAACTGGTTATGCATTTTAAGCAATGAAGATGGTCGTGTAATGTCATGGTATTGTCAAATACCAGTTCTGATGGGGTGTTTCCTTAGGAACCTTAGGATTCTGTATTATCATTTAAACATCAAGCATTATCATTTATGCATTTTAATGTGAGTAGGTGGAATTGCTGATAAAGACCAGAAAGAACAGGAACCCCTTAACAATACGTGTTTCACTTTTGGCAGATATTTCTGATTGATTGTGTATGTTATGGAGCAAGTTCTAGACCAGTTTAGATGGTAGGTTCCTTAACCCTTAAGGAATTAAGGGAACTGATAAATGTAGAGTATTTATGTAAGCTACTCTTTAAAAGAGGTTTCATACTATTGTACCTTTTTAGGGTTCCGTAGTACACTAGGAACCCTTATAGTTTTGCTCTGTCCGTCTGTCTGTCCGCAGCATAGCACAGTGGCCGTTAGTACTAGAAATCTGCAATTTGGTACAGATATACATAATATTAATTATGCCGACAAAGTGGTAAAATAAAAAATATAAAAAAAAAATTTTGTGTGCCTAACCTGGTGAAGTGTGAATGATTTTTTTATTTGCTGTAATCCTATAGTGTGCATCGTTGAAGAGGTCTTTAAAAAAAATAAGAGATTTTCAAACAAAGTTTTTTTCTAAAGTCAATATTTTCAGAGATATCCGAAAACTACGGAACCCTGGCATGAGCCGACATGCTCTTGGCCGGTTTTTTATTACCTCAGGAGCTGCTAATATACAGGTTGTTCTAAAGTAAAAGGAGTGTGGATTACAATGTGGATAACAAGATTGAATCATATCACATCATCAGACCAGTCGCAGTCGTCGTCGTCAGTGGAAGAAGGGTAACGAAGGCTGTCATGAACTGCTCCTTGGCGAACCGAGGGAATTCCTGTTCTTAATAGTAACGCAAAAATGATGTAGGTACCTTGTATACATTTTAATGTTTTTATTTAACCTCGTGCCTACTTTAGGTACCTAGGATACATGTAGGTATTGTAGGTAAGAGGTAACTTCCGTGTTGCATTGAATGAATGAATGAATGAATGAATGAATAAATGAATGACTTTGTTTGTGAATATGCATTGCATATTGCACAAACGAAGTACCTAATAATAATGTTGCTTTTTTTCGGTAGGTACTAAGTTTTGATTATAGCACGAGCAAATACTCGTACACGTTTATGTGACGTAGGTCACTCCAAAAATGGTAAATTACAAACATATTATTCTTGTAAATTCGACATTG
>JALPQI010025281.1:0-13484 GCA_025490895.1 Thaumatotibia leucotreta
CTTTGGTGATTTGGCTACAAAAGAACTCCAAATTTTAATACTTACTTGTTGATAATAAGTGAAAATGAAGTTCTGCCAAGTCGGGCCGTGTGTATTAGGTCGATTATTCAAGTCACGTTACTACGTATTACCTTGACTGCTGGATTAACCGCATAACGACCGTGGTACTTGAGGAGCTTTACTTAATCATCTCCAGCTATTCATTCAGATTACTTTCATATTAGAAGAACCGTTACTTATGTATTATTATGTATAACTAATATCAAGTTAATATACGAAGAAAACATACTTCACTTCTCATGGATAATCACCAAATGAAAAATTTTAAAAACTCACTTCAACCGATTTCTACAAGATCCCCGATTTGTTTACATCATTGGTTTTCTCAAATCCTACTTTCTGAATGCAAATTCTTGTAAATGAATGAAAACTACCAAAAGCGCTATACATGTACCTATAACATTTGAAAAGGTACCTCGATTTCTCCAAGATCCCATCATCAGACCGCAACTTGGTGCCAACGGGACTATCTCGGGGTTATACACGTTAGATCACAAAAAAAATTAAATCGGTTCACGATACTCGGAGATATCGGGTAACATCACAGAGCACGGACCTCTTTAGTGTGTAACCTTAGAGATAGAGGCGGCCTTGGTTGTCATTTTCATAGAAATCGACCGTGTCAGGTAATTTTGACATGTTAATGTAAATAGTGTTGTGGTATCCCAACTAACATTTTAGCGATAAAACTAGTTGTACAAAAGCTGTATATTCTTTCGATTAAACACTGATAGCGATAGTGCGGCCTAAAATTTAGCGATATAGCACGCTATAACTCTCTTATAGGCGCAAATAGGCACCGCCGTTAGAGCTCGAAGTTCTATAGTGGTTCATTTTATGCGCAATAGTGATAAACTAGTGATACAATAGTGCTACAATAGGGATAATTGTTGCCGGGAGTGATAATAAAGGGCTAGAGTAGCAGTATTTTCGCTTGTAGTTCTAATAACCGCGTAAAATGTCATCTTGTATCACTTAAAGTGTTACAAGAACACTGCTATAGTGAAAATAATCGCTGTGCGTCGCAATATTGAATCTTTTATAGCTTATAATCGTTTCTGTAGTTTTAAATGTCAAAATATTTAATACGATTTCATTCGGTTTGTGTTGTGTGCAATGAAGATTGTTTGTAATGGCGACTTGATGGATTGTGAAATCATTACCAGTTGAGTACAAAAAGTTTCACGACGCGTATTAGTGAATTCAACCAAAATTCTAATGCGGTTGTTACTTTTCTGTCATTAAATGTGGTATTTTACATCTCAATTTTCAAGCGCCTCGTAAATTTACAAGTTTTAACAAATTTGGTATGCTAAAAGTACTGTAGCCTAGGTTATGTTTGGTAAGTAAGTTAATTATAATCTTTAGTTTTGTGAATGGTTATGCTACACATACAAGATATTGTAATATTAGAACAATTACCTTAACAATTGCTGCTTTATTACAATATTTTAAGCATTTTTTTGTATTTGTTTGTAAACAAATATGGCGTTTCACGTTCTAAAGACATGATTAACTCTAAAGGTGATAATTTTATCTCCAGTAGAACTGACAGCTTTAAATGTATTCCCGATAACCATTAAAGGTTATAGAGTGAGGTAACTTATACCTGAAAGCGTTAAAAATAACTTTAAGTGGTAATAATGTTCACGTAAACACTCTTGTAGAGCTACGGCCATACCGCTGTTATAGCACTTCAAGCTCTAAAAAGCTAAGTGATTTAACAGGGAAAATTATGTCTGTTGTATCGCTAAATTACTAAGTGCTATAAGAACTCATGTTACCACTCTTAAATGGCTTAAGGTTATTTTTATAGCTTTTATAACACTGTACGCGACATTAAGCACTAGAAGGTAAACATAACACGATTATAGAGCTACAGCGCGAGTAAGTTATAATGGGCACCCCAAAAGAACCTCCAGTGTTAAAATATCCTTAAAGTGGTAACCATAGCATATAGAAAGGCAGTTAATACCACCTTATTACAGCTTTTAGCTACAATATGCAATCTTATGTCTATTATATCACCTTACTAGCACCAGTGTATCAAGAGGACTGTTTATTTCCATAGTATCACCTAAAACTATTATTATGCGTCTTATAAAACTACTATATCACTCAGGATTCTAAATGAGTTGCTGTTATAGCTAATATGTTTGTTGGGATGGCTCGATATTTTTATCGATAGATTAAAACCAACAGTTATTTGACTAAAAATGTTACTTGAAAAAAGCTATTCAAACATTCTCATTTTTAAAATCTCACTAAAATGATGTCGTTATGAATGATATCAAAACAGTAAAATTTATACATTTATTTGAATTTATATTTACAATAAGTACCTACTTACATTAAGTTGTTAGCTTTAGAGTTAAAGTTAAACAACAAGTGTTAAGGGTATATATGTTACCTTATATGGTAGGGTTATATATGTTACCTTTGCATTGGTTTGTTTGTTCAAGGTATGCAATAAATAATATTTAATTAAATAATTAATAACTTTAATAATAATTAATTAATAACTTGGGACATCTTACACAAATCCACCTAGTCCCAAGGTAAGCTCAATTAAGGCTTGTAATGTGGGTGCTAGGCGACGATATATATATGTACTTAAATAGAGAAATACACATAATTATACTTACTTATACATAGGAAACGTTCGTAACTCGGGAACAAATTTTGAATTTCTACTAACACCGTTTAGTTGTAAGAGTTTACATAGACTATCGAAAACAAATTCAGCGTCGTGTCTCTTCACTATGTCTCTCGCCCATACTAATTTTATATTCAATTTAATATAACTTTTTTTACTTACCGGTGATAGGAAACGTTTGAATTTTGTTTATTAACGTACGTAGACTGGTTCCTGCACCAGATTACAGAGCAATGTGGCATTCTTAGTATATTTTTATAGTTTATATACCCATGACGTCCCGAGGGGTACTGACAGCACATATGCGTAAAACGCATATGCGCGGCACGGGTTTTGTCTGTCACGCCGTCTCTCTATAGGCGCCCTAAGAGTTCCAACCTCCTTGGGTAACATACATACAATAAAAACAAAACTCGAACAAAGAGAGAGTTATACGAACAGGCCGCGAACCCCAAAATTCGTAAACGGAGATTTGTCTCTGTCACTCTAATGATGATTTCGTTTTTAGTGACAAAGACAAATCCCCGAAACTCGCAATGGTGTTCGCGGGAGCAGGGAAGAGAGAGAGGTATACTAACAGAGACAGATGAGTTTAATGCCTCCACTACACGTCTGCGAATGCGTCCGCAGACGTCATCGCTGGATGCATCCGCGGACGTGTAAAGGGGGTGATATGGTAGTATAGTTCATCTGCGGTAGGTATTTGACGTCCGCGGACGCGTCCGTCACAGATCCGTTTGTTGTCGGTTTTTGTGGCCCTTTCAAAGGGCTCAAAGGCGAACGTCCGGCATGGCGACCACACGTCCGACGCGCCGTCAGTCGGTCGCCGTCTATCAATGCGAATGCATGCCTTCAAGTTCCTGGTTTACCACCAATACAATAAAATACAGTTAGTCATTAATTACGTATTTTAATAAGATGCCCATGACGCATTACGTAACTGGCGCACGTAAACGGGATTCATGAAATAGGTTATTTTTAAAATCTTGGTGCGGCTGCTACAGTTTCAACGTCCATCTTTCTCGCGTGTAGCGTCTGACGAGATTGTACTCAGACTGAACGATCAACAGACGTGTGGACGGTTGGTGAAGATTCATCTGCGGATGCACATGCCGACGTCCGCGGACCCATCCACAGACATGTAGTGGAGGCATAAGGGATTATGACGAAGCCTGTTGCGAATGTTTTACTGTTTGTGTTTCGCTTCTTATTTTTTGTTTCCACTTGACGAAGCCTGCGCTGTGGATTCGGGACTTGTTATAGATAAGGTAAGGTGGGGTAAAATGAAACGGTTTTTTTAATGGGGTAAGACAAAAAGTCGCCCTTCTGGTACAGCGTCTTCAGGTAGCTTTTTTAAAAAAGCTACCAGCAGACCCCTTTAAAAAAACAGTTTCATGTAAGGTGGGGTCACCTTATCTTACTATGAAAAATAACTAACAAACCAAATGGTTAAATCTTAGATAATTTACACATAGTGGACAAAAAATGAGTGCACAAATTAATTAATGGTTCAGAATTTGTTTCATTAGGTTTCCTAAATGCGTCCATACGCATAAGTAAGAGTACAGTTCTAGGCCAGTGGACAGTATAGGACAGTAAGTAATAGATATGATGAGGTTTTGGATTTTTTTTAAGGATCGATATACGTATTAAATTATTTAATACTACTTTTACTCAGCCACGACCACGGAACAAACATTTGTGATAAATAAATACACAAAGAATGCTCTCGCCGGGATTCAAACCCGGAATCTCCAGCTTTGTAGGCAGGGTCACTACCAACTAGACTAGGTACAGAGGCTGACGCTGTAAATGCCATCTTCAGATAAACTACAAATTATAATCCAATTTACATGGTAGCTGCATTTACAATCTACGGAAGAGCACAATCTCCTGACACATATAATCATTTCACTTACTAGGAAATGTTAACAATGTATAGTATATTGTATTTGTTTTAACACAATATCCTTTTTTTTTTCATTAGACCCGTAAAAATGTTTCCTTTTTTTTCACCATGAAGAAAATTCCAGTTAAATGATTAATCTCCACCTCGGCATTTCAGTCACATTACACTTAACCGACGCCTTAAGCTTCTCAGGGAGCGTGTGACCGGGTCGCGTCCGGCATGGATTCCAGTCACGTGACCGTGCCTTGGCTTGGCAGATTACTGCCACTAGATTCAGCTCTTAGAAATAAAAAATCAAAAATAAAATTTTTCATAAATATACAATTCCAATAATCTCCACCTTAGCAAAAAATATGGATAAATGTCCTATTGCCAAACGAAAGTTTCTACATTATCGCTTACCATTTTAGGGCCAACATTTTGTATAGATTACTCAATTACCAATCAGAAAAACGTAATCACGTTTAAAATATCACAGATCACACAACTGTTCACAGCAGAGAAGACAAATTCCTTCTAATATGCCAATAGATCTCCTTCTAACGTTCCTGATAATTATACATCCAATACACACGTAATTCCTAAATACAATTAAAGTTTTCCTGCAGAGCAAGAGTTGTAGTTGTAAAAAGTTATCTGATTGCTACTGTAAAATTAATACATAAGAATTTTTAGAGTTTTTTCTTCAATATTATTCAATAAAAACATTGTCAAGATTGTTTACACTTCTCATTTGATTGAAAAAGAGTAATACATAGACTGAGAGGTTATAAATAAATATCTTGAGACATCTACACATTGACCTAGCCGCACGGTAAGCTCAATTAAGGCTTGTGATGTGGGAACCAGGCGACGATATACATATAATTGAAAGATACATATAGATACTAAATACATAGTTATACAGCCATGAACAAGTAACAAATATTTGTGATAAATAAATACACAAATAATTCCATCGCCGGAATTCGAATCCAGAAACTCCAGCTTCGTAGGCAGGGTCACTACCGACTAGGCTACGGAGCCTGATAAATTATTCTAAGCATTCTCAATTGGGACCAAACTGGCAGGTAAATACGTTATATTGCCCCCGAGCCATGATTTTTGTAAATTGAGCTTGAAGCATTGAATGTTTAGTTTCTTAAAATTCTCATTACTTACAAACAAAGTTAAGATATTGGGGTAGTTAATACATTAATCTCATTAGAATAATGAAATGAATAGAAAACAATCATAAATGACACAAAATGTTAAAAAGTACATCGAAGAATGTACTTACGTAATTTGTTTGTTGGATCCGTGAAACGCGCGCGTGCGTTGACATTACCTCTGACCGCGCGGTCGCTGGGCGTACTTGCGAACGTGTCGGCACTTGTTTACTGTCTACGGCGGCTGAGGGGGGGAGGAAAGGGATGCTCATTTTACCCCGGGTGCCTATTTTGTCCCGGGTTCTCCTGTGCTTCATCTAGTAAGCAGTGATCCGAACCCCGGTCGGTGCGACGAATTCACGCATTTCTGAGATGACGGCTACTTTCATTTGACACAATCCCTCTTCAGGAAGAAGGCTGAATTTTATCGTGTTATGAAAGTTAAGTTTTTGTCGCATTCTGTTATTACTTTGAAGAATCTAACAAAACCGAAACGTAAGTCGTAACTCTGTATTACTCCTTAGTCTCTTTACATATACCTATATGTACAAAAGTGAAATATCGCATTTGTTCATACGTGAGTTCCTTAAGGCACAGGGGCCTTTTTCTCGAAAGCTTGTAACTTGTAATACAAGCGGAAGTCCTTATCTCATTAATAGTGTCAAAAAGAAACTTCCACTTGTATTACAAGTTACAAGCTTTCGAGAAACGGGCCCCTGGTCTCACAGCGAGCTACTAAGCTATGAACTACCGGCTACAAACACAAACAAAAGATACGCAGTTACGCACTCCCTTGTAAAAAAAAGAGACACGGCGATACTCGCCCAGCTATCAGCTATCACCGCCGGGCGAGTATCGCCGTGTCTCTTTTTTTTACACGGGAGTCTGTATCTTTTGTTCGTGTTTACAGTCGATAGTTCATAGCTTAGTAGCTCACTGTGAGACCAGTTCCTAAAAATCAGGATTTTTTTCAAAGTACAGAGTGATCATAGTATATAATTGATCCTGCCTTAAGGATTGGATCCTCATTTAAGTAAACATTACTAACAATTTTATGTAGATTTATGTAAAATCGCCCGTGACGGCAGTAAAAATAAAGGAGACGGCAGTAAGAACTGATCAGAGGATAGAAATGTGACTGACTATTAGTTGATATATGATTAAGGATAGGCAGCAGCGTCATTGTAGTGGACACACTACTGCGATTGCCAATCCGTTTGCCCAGCGTGGCAAACTATGCGATATCGAAATCTGTTCTTACGAACCATGGTTTCGTTTTAAGATTTAATAATAATGGCATGGTTCCTAAGTACAGATTTCAATATCTATTATAGTTTGTAACTCTCCCCATACAAAGTCAAAGGGCGACGGCACTGAAGAATTGAAAATTAAAACTTTATTGTTTAAACACAATGCATTTTATTAATTTTAGATGGCATGTTTCTTAGTAACATTTACTATTTAAGAGCTACACTACCGATATCCAAATAAAAATAACGAAATTTGTATTTTCATAAAGTTCAGGCCGAGTAGACGCAGTTTTTCTTTTTACTAAAATCTATCTCATACTTCCTTAGACAAGATTTTGCTAACTGTTATGGTTTTTTAAACATCCATACTGACCCATTTGGATTGATCACCCAGTATATATTCTGTATATTGCCGTGTGGTGACGGCAGTAACAATACATTTGTCACCACCCCAACTCTTCCCTTGGGTGTCGTAAGAGTCGACTAAGGGATTGAAGTGTCAGTGACCAATTATTTTAGATTCATGATGGGCAGCAGCGTCATTAGAGTGGACATACTACTGCGATCGCCAACCCGCTTGCCCAGCATGGCGATTATGGGCATTTGCCTCGTAATGTGTCGATACGCATAGGCAATAAGAGAGGCCGTTGTCCAGCAGTGGACAGAACTAGAATAGGCTGATAAGGTATATAGCCTTCGAAAAGTCCTACTTTGTAGCTGTAAGCTAAGTAAGCATTATCAGCGGCATTACTGCCAGCTTTGAAATCCGCAAATTTCGAGTATTTGTCTCTCTCACTCCAACGAAGACATCCTTAGAGTGACAGAGAAAATCCGGAGAAAAATTGGCGATAATAGGCCACCTCCTCGAAAACTGTATCGGCCTTGTGTTACTTTTTACGACTACCTTAAGCTCCCAACTTTGAGTGGGTAAGTTATAAAAACTGGCATTTGCCTGCCATTTTAATAAAGAATATTTTTTACGATGTTTACCCTTTGTGTCCCGTTGTTTGACGTAATTAGTAACAAATCCCATGGGCGGCTGTTTAAATAATACTTTTGTAGGACAAAGTAAATGTAACGAAGTTTAGTTATTTTAGATTATTTTTAAAGAAAAACGCCCTTTGTTGGACATAGGCCTCCCCCAACGGTTTCCACAATAACCGGTCCTACGCCACCTACAGACAGCGACAGCTACTTTGTTGTATTTATTTATACTATGTGCAAATGTGTAAAATGTAATAATACACTAGCTAATTAATTAATTTATATGTAACCATTAAAAACATAGACAATAGGCGGTTTTATACCTAAGGAGCGATCTCTTCCAGACAATATTAGCATCATAGTAAAATAAAATAAGATATTAATTGAAAATATTAGATAAATAATGTGCAACAGAATATTTGTTATTGTTCGTTCAGGTGAAATCTTGCAACTCAGTTTTGAAGAAGATATCTACACCGTGTTTTTTTGCATTTCATTTCATGGTACGTTAATTGGAGTTACCTAGTATATAGCTTTTAGTCAAACTCGAAAAAAAAGTTTTGTTTTTGTTTTCATACATTATAAATGAAATGGTAAGTGTGAGAGAACCTTAAGAATAACACAAAAGTTAATTTCAGGTGACTGACGGCAGATGTCAAAATATGTAGCATTAGGATATAATAAAGGTTGCAATACACTTGTTTAGTCATTAAAATTATTTTTTGAATAACTTAATAACAGTAAGAATTAAGATACTAGTTATATTGATTTAAACTTTCACGATTATCACTCATATTTTAAAGACAGACGGGTCTTAATCGCGTAAACTTACGTTTAATTATATCCTGACGTTTCGGGCATGACGTTACACCCGTGGTCGCAGGCAGACACACTCCCTCTCTCTCTGCCTGCGACCACGGGTGTAACGTCATGCCCGAAACGTCAGGATATAATAAAACATAAGTTTACGCGATTAAGACCCGTTTGTCTTTAAAATATAAGATACTAGTTTCTTAGAGAAATTGATTATTTCTGACCTAAATAAGCTTCTCTTTAATTTAAAGGAAATCAATAAAAACACGGTTTATATCCGGTGGAGCTGAACTGCTTTTGACTAAACTTTTAAACGAGATCTGTCAACTGCAAATGAGACATTTCCAATATCTCTTGTTTTTTAATTTGTATAGTATTATATCGAATCTCTTATCAAGTATAAGAAAAGTGTGTAAGAATGTCGATAGTTTGTTAAGTGCCGGACAAAGGCTCTCGACCAGTGGTCGAAAGCTTGTTGGCAACTGTTTGCTAACAGTGTGTACTGAGGCTTACAGACTTGGCAGCACAGACGAGTGGTCAAAATACCGCTGATGTGTCTTATGCTGCGACCATATACAACATGGACATCTAATGCCAGCTCCAAAATCACCCCAAATACAATTGTTCACTTGTGCCAAGATGGGCAGGACATAGCGCTTTTCTTAACAGCACGCATATTTCGGCGCAACATCTTTGATAAATGTTTATAGAATACACGGTGCTCGCGAGCATTGCGAAAGATTTTAACTATGCATTCTAGACATCAAAATAAACAAAAAATATTATGAGACCTAATGCCAAATTCCACAAAAAATTTTTTTTAAATTTTTTGAGTACTTTTTAACATTTTCAATACTTTTTATTATAACAACAATTTGTCAATATTATTTTTTTAAATGATTTTTTTAGGGACAGGTTTTTTCGTCAAGTATTCTTATTTTTTTACTGTCAGGCAAAAGGTGTGGTAATATTAGTACATATTGTGGTAGCATTGTAATCAAAAAGAAGTTTTATGACGAGTTACGTCGAAAAACATATTCCGAAAAAAGGTTAATATCTCTGGAACCAAGCCGAATTCAGGAAATTTTATATAACATTAAATACTCTAAATATGTTCAGGAATTCAGCATTAAAATCTCTCTGAATGCTCACGAGCACCGTGTATAGCCAATCAAAACTTTGACGGACCAATCATGACTATATTTTAATGGTGGTAAAAACTTACGTGGTGGTTACCACGTAAGTTTTTATAGGTTGAAATTTAAATTCATTGCCGTGACGCATTGAAGAGGGGGTGACACTTGTCAACTAAAATTCAGGACCGTTTTTGAAAGGCAATTTAGTATGGCGTACGGCTTCCATGTTTTATTTGTTCGTAGGTCTTATGATAAACGGCAAGAGACATATTCATCATCATTTCAGCCAATGGTAAATGGGAGCCTGTGTTCAGCAGCCAAAAGACTGCTGAACACAGGCTCCCATTTAGACCTCCACATATACCTGTTGGAAGCGACACTGCATCCAACGTCTCCCAGCAATCTTTATAAGGTCGGCTTGTCTATTTTGTGGGTGAATGTTTTACACTGCGTTTGCCCGTGGTATCTACTCGAGCACTTTGCGACATCGTCGGCCATCTACTCTGCGTGCCGGTGTAATCCGGATGGCTAACTCGGTGACTTTAGTTCGTCTACAAAACCCACACATCCAATATCATAGAAAATGAGCGTGTAGTGGACTTACAAAATTTTGTATATGTGGGTAGGTTATTAATAGTTATTTATTATACAAGGGGGCAAAGTTGTTGTTTAACTGTCGTGCCAATATTGAGACCTGAGCCAGCGAAAGATTCCAAAATTGAGCCACGAGCGTAGCGAGTGGTTCAAAAACTGGAATCTTGAGCATTGCGAACCAATTTAACATGTGAGCTCCGATTGCGCATGTTTACTACGGTCATACAGATCCACTTATACTAGGCAGTAGGGGGCTATAGGAATTAGAGAAATGTCAAATTACTTTATTCACAAGAGTGTAAAAAGCGTTTTTACCCGCTCGTATTAAAGGACAAAAGAGCGCTTTACGAGCTAGTGAGGGGAAAAATAATAAATCAGTCTTCATCCAGCCATCTTTGTGTTTACTTCAAGCGGTCTTCTTCGTCATCAGCCCATGATAGTCCACTGCTGGACGTAGTCTCCTATTAACTATGCGTAAAGACGCATTAGGAGGTAAATGCCCATAATCGCCACGCTGGGCAAGCGGATTGGCGATCGCAGTAATGTGTCCACTATGATGACACTGCTGCCCATCATTAATCTTTTATCAAATAATGGTCAGTGACACTTCAATCCCTTAGTCGAGTCTTACGACACCCGTAGGAGGAGTTGGGGTGGTGACAAATGTATTCTTACTGCCGTTACCACACGGCCCAGCACGGCGGCAGCGGTCTTCTTATTCTAGTAATATTTTAGTTAAATATTATAAATTGAGTTTTAAGAGGGGCTTGGAATGACATCTTACACGTATATGTCCTCCTAATAAAATAGCTGTCATTGTCAAGAAGGCTTTCCCGCGGCATCAGTGGCATTCGTTGTACAGTTCTCATGTAATTCTATTAGAAATAAGTAATTATTCAAAGCCTCTTTGTACTCCTTATAATATTAAGGAAAAGTCAATTGTTTAAATTTTGTTTCGTGACTATGAGATTTATACCTGTTTGTTCTCATTTTTGTAATATATTAATGTGATTATACCTATTTTAAACGATGGTTTAATACGATAATGGTTGGTTTGATACGATTTTTATATAGTTTCCACTTCTGATGTCATTCGATTTCTTTCGGGAACGGACTCTTAAAAAGTCACCACAGTACATAAATGGGGGAATGGGTCGCCCGAGTCATGATGGTTTTATGCAAAATTATGCAACTTAAATTATGCAAACGTGTATGTACTGCATGTCTGTAGGCGGCTCATTAAGGAAAGGGCTTATTAACACCTGAAAAAATGTACGTTTACATAGTTTAAATAGCATAATTTTGCATAAAACCAGCGTGACTCAGGCGACTGTAACCATGGTAATAACAGACAGAAAAAAGTTGATTCACCCAAAATTATTACGATAAAACTTTCGTTTTATCCGCCCGTCTGCTTTATCAAAGACAAAGGCCTTCGGAGCCCGCTTTTAAACAAATAGCGTAATACAACACGCTTGTTTATTCGGGCCAGGATACATTCAGTGGCTTATAGTAAACCCCATGAATGCCCATAGACCCCTAGAAGTTAGCGCAAATATTTAATTTGTTCGGGTTTCAAAAACTTGATTAAGGAGAGTTTAGAGGGCCTTGAGGGCAAATCAGTTATTTTGACTGAGGATGTTGATCGGTGTAAGCAATGTTTTTTGTGTTATTATTTTTCTTATGTCTTTAATTAAGCAATTTTCAAGCAAGCGTTTATGTACAGCGCAATGACTTTCTGATTTTATTATTTGAGGCTTATTTTAGTATTTAATGTAGTTTCAAGACATGAATACGGATTGCAAAGACTAATTAAGTCAATAATTTTAATTACCGCTTCAAATGGAAGTCATCATTAGGTAATAACGCTTACGAGTATTTTATCGTTTTGTCCAAAAGTAAATGTCATTTATTACATTTAATGTTTTAAATAGCTTAAATGGCCAGTATAACTTCTTAAAATCATCTTAAAAATTGGAAACAACAACAAAATAATACAAGAAAATATCTATTCTTAAGTTGCTTTTGGTGAATTCTATTTTTAGTTGTTTAAAAAAGTTGTAAAGGTGTAGTATTTCTAGATTCTGAATACTACTATTTATTTCGTACTATTAACTAGTAGCTTAACCAAAAGCCCGCTAAACTAGCATGAACATCGGAAGTCAAGCCGCAAAATTCCCGGTTAAATAAAACAGTCCGCACGTACATGCATGCATTTCTGTTGCATCCAAATGTTCACCGAAATGAACAAACAGGGGGTAATTCTGGAGCGAGCGACATACGCTCGATTTATGTGGCGAATGAGGAGTAGCATCTTTACAGGGCCTAATGTAACAGTTTGATAACAATATTTAATCATATTTTGGATAAATAAATAATAAGATAATCTTTATTGGTACAATATACAGGGTGGCCCATTCAAATGGGTCAGTATGGGAAAATCAGAAACTATAAAACATACGAAGATTTGTTCTTAGGAACCATGTCACCGATTTTGATAATAAGAAAAACTGCATTCATACATTAGAAACAAAACCTGTACCCGGCCAGGGAATCAAACCCGGTTGTTTTGAAATAATAAACTTACACTATATCTATTCAGATATCGTTTGTGTAGGTAGGTCTTAAGCAGTAAATGTATCAAGAAACATGATGTCTAAACTGAATGGAATTCATTGTTTTCACGTACTTAAATTTATTTACTCGATGTTTATTGTATAAATTTATTATATATTTATCAACGCAGTTTTCCTTATTATTAAAATCGATGACATGGTTCCTAAAAACAGATCTTCGTAAGTCTTATAGTTTCAGACTTTCCCATACTGACCGATTTGAATGGGCCACCCAATATATATCGTCGACCGTAGGTTCAATTAGGGTAAGGGACAAAATACGACTTTACAGGAGAGCCCAACAAAGTTTTTTTTTCTG
>JALPQI010025282.1:0-12390 GCA_025490895.1 Thaumatotibia leucotreta
ATTTTAACGACAAATATTTCATAGGGCTATTAAGTTATCCGAATACAAATTGATGATTGATTTCGTATAACTTCCTTTGTATACAATTTAAATTTATTTGTATAATAGTGCGGTAGGTATTTACAGAGTCAATAAACAGATACTCTTACATAATATGTTATGTATAGACAGCATACAAATATTAAGAAGAGTTTAGGAACCGGAACCATTTCTTATAGAAATCATCCCATCTAGATTTTTACGTAAATTATTCATGTTCCTAGGAATCCTGCGTTTTCGTTAGTCGCAACTCACAAGAATATAATAAACGGTATTAATTATTGCAAATAAAACTTTGTTCGAGGCGTAATTAAGAGTCCATTTTGTGACAACCTCTTAAAATTCACTCCACGAACTCGAACGGAGGCTCAAAGGCGAAATAATTAAAGCGGGGGGTACCAGGGTATAAGAAAATGCCAGGAGGTAGAGATCAAAGCACGGAAATTCCCCTCGCGTAAATAAAATACCGCGTACTCGGATTTTTGGTATTTGCCGCAGCCTCATTCGCAAATATATACATTTTGCGTGGCATGATATTGAAAAGCCATTGTCCAACGGCGACGGTGCGTGTAATATAAATATCGGTTATTATAATTGGAAATCGCAAACGTTTGACAACGTGACAAAAGTTATTGAAAGTATGGAAAGCGGTAGCTAACGCAAGCGATATTTCTCTGACTAATGCTTCAAAAAAATCTAGTGATAATATTATTAAGGTGCATTCCGACCAAACGAACATTCGCTATTCTAACCCCCCCACTCTACGAAATTCGATCGTCACACAAAACGTGATTGGTTGATTTCGTAGAGCGGGGGATAGAACAGCGAATGCTCTTTTGGTCTGCATGCACCTTTACCTACCTGGTATAAAATTTTAATTTTGCGACTTGGAGAAGTTTTTTGTAGGATTTTTTGTTATTATGTTCTACTGCTAAACGGAAGGTGTATGATGACGATTAAGTGCTCATTTGGCAAATTAAAAGGCGTGTCGTGAAATAATGTACCTTTAATGAGTTTCCGAATAAGGTTATAGTTATAGATAAATAGTAAGTAACCCTAAAATATACCACTACCTATACAACCGCATTTTCCAAACGAATTATCTACTAAATTCTCAGTATTTTTAGGCAAAGGAATACCTAATTTCACTTTGCTTTCAGCACAGCACAAGCAAAAGCAATTTGCCCACAAGCTTAATAGGTACGGTTTAATTAATAGTTGAGCTTAGCTACTCGTGATCATGTTAATGTATTAAATTAATGTGCACTGCTTCGTATGTCTGTACTACTTATGTGAATAATGATATAATTCAGTGAAATATACGAGTAATATCTAAACAGTAGGAATTATTTCGTGGGTGAAACGTGGCCACGATTTATCGTGATATCGTAAATCTAGTTGCATTCCAAATAAAACTTAGCTTCGGTGAGTTCAAACATACTCAGGCATGGGAATGAATACGTACACGTTTCTATTCGGTACCTATTGCAGTATTTTTGCTGAAAATACGTGTTTGATTCTTTGTATTTGGACAACAAATAATATTGAGTGAGAAATGATTAACAAATTTTATTAAAACCAAAATCTAAAGAGCGTGTTTGCATAGAGAATAGGCCCTTTCACCAAATGCTTACAGTATTATTTTTTTAGAGAGCTCTCATGACAAATATGATTTACTGTAAATTTGAGCTTTGAGTCTTTGTTATTTTCGGAGGTATGGTTATTTTTTTATTTTCATAATAACCATTGTTTTCAACATTGGCTAATGCTATTCACATGAAGTTTTGGAACAATAATATTACATGTAATGACTCATATCATATATTCTTAAAATAACATTGAATATATTTTGCTATGTCGTTAATTTATTGTTATAATACTTATGTTAGGTGACCGCTATCGTAGTACTACTAGGTATTTAAAACGAATTAAGTTTTTTTTGCAATAGCAAATAGTGCGAAAGCTCGCCGCTGCCCAAGTGTCCATTCCTAAGATAGCGTTCGGTAATAAAACTAGCCGTATAATTATGTAGTTATGGTAGCTGGGCGCCGACAGGTACTCGTAATACCACAATCGGAACCTTAAACTACAATTATTCCGGCGGGTATTCATTATTAAATGAGTACGTATTTTATTGAGGAAGTTGACTCCGGGCGCTCGTTAAAGCTACTGCGATCAAGTTAATCCATTACGATTTAATATTGTCGTAAACGTTTCATGATTCCCCGTCCTGTGAATAGGGGCTATTACTTTAATTATTTTGTTAAATAATCTTTGAATTCTTTTTTAACGAATGACATGCTTCGATTTTTGCGATACTCTATTGCTGTGTAAAATAAGAGTGATAGTATGTACCATAAAGGTACTTAATGTCAATGGTCAAGTTACTTTAGTAGATTAAAAAGATTGTAATAAAATACTTAGGGGTCATTTTCAGATTTAGGTTATTAGTCCGTGGGCTAGTCGGCCTGAAATTAGAAAACGGTATAATTTGGGGGTACCAAGTGTCCTTTTTACAGTAGTTAGACATATTCATAAGGATGTTAAAAAAGTATGATAGACATCTCAAAGTGGTAGCTAATAGGCATACGGGCTATTTCAAGATTTCCGTTGTATGACAAATATGGTTAAAATTAGGAGGTACAAATTTTCCTTTTCACGGCTGTTAGGTAAGCTTATAAAAATGTCAAATATGCAAGATTGCCATTTATAAGTGCTACCTAACAAAAATGGGGGCCAATCAAAGATGGTGGATCTCAAGTTTTACAAAATCAAGTATATCTCGAGAACGATTCAATATATCTAATTACTCTCTTGAACAAAATTAAAGGCATATCTGTAAGCTTCATATTTTGCATATACACCATTTTGCTAAAACCAACCAATAATTAATTATGACCAAATTTATGAAAATTTCGCGATTTTGATTTTTTTTTGTGTCGTGTTTTTACATAGTAGTCATGACGCTAGAACAATTAAATATTTTTTTAAAGATAGTGTATTTAATAAGCTTTAATTTGATGTATATAACTTGTTGGCGGTATTAAAAAAAAGACCCATAAAAAATATTTAAATGAATTGTAGTCATAATCCACCGTATACTTAGTGATTTAAGAGGCGGTTTTTTTATATTTTTCAATCTTGGTTATTTGAAATAAGCACTATTATTGTTGCACGTTATTATAGTGGCACTTCCATTGCCTCTTAAATCATTAAGTATACGGTGGATTATGACTACAATTCATTTAAATATTTTTTATGGGTCTTTTTAGGGTTCCGTAGCCAAAATGGCAAAAACGGAACCCTTATAGATTCGTCATGTCCGTCTGTCCGTCTGTCCGTCTGTCACAGCCAATTTACTCGGAAACTATAAATGCTACAGTAACGAAATTTGGTAAGGATATGTGTTGTATGAACCGCTACAGGAATGTGATACTAAATTGTAAAAAAAACCATTGGGATGGGGGCCCTCCATACATGTAACTGATGGATAGAATTTTTTTTTTTTGTTGTGCATAAGCGTGTGTGGTATTAATAGAAAGGTCTTTGAAAATGATATGAAGGTTTATACATCACATTTTTATTTAAGCAAATCGTTTTCGAGATATCAGGTCTCTAAAGTCTGAAAAATGTGTCCCCCCCCCTCTATTTTTTAAACTACGCGATGTAAAATTCTGAAAAAAATATATGTTATGCACATTAATAAACTCTATCAACGATTTTTGGTTTGATAAAATTATCTCCTATAGTTTTTGAGGTCGGTTGATTTAACTGTATTTTTTTAATAATAAATTGATAATGGTACGGAACCCTTTGCGCGCGAGTCCGACTCGCACTTGGCCCGTTTTTTATTTTTAATACCGCCAACAAGTTACATACATCAAATTAAAGCTTATTAAATACACTATCTTTAAAAAAATATTTAATTTTTCTAGCGTCATGACTACTATGTAAAAACACGACACAAAAAAAATCGAAATCACGAAATTTTCATAAATTTGGTCATAATTAAATATTGGTTGGTTTTAGCAATATGGTGTATACGCAAAATATGAAGCTTACAGATAATGCCTTTAATTTTGTTCAAGAGAGTAATTAGATATATTTAATAGTTCCCGAGATATACTTGATTTTGTAAAACTTGAGATCCACCATCTTTGATTGGCCCCCATTTTTGTTAGGTAGCACTTATAAATGGCAATCTTGCATTTTTGACGTTTTTATAAGCTTACCTAACAGCCGGGAAAAGGAAAATTTGTACCTCCTAATTTTAACCATACCTGTCATACAACGGAAATCTTGAAATAGCCCGTATGCCTATTAGCTACCACTTTGAGATGTCTATCATACTTTTTTAACATCCTTATGAATATGTCTAACTACTGTAAAAAGGACACTTGGTACCCCCAAATTATACCGTTTTCTAATTTCAGACCGGCTAGCCCACGGACTATATCGTCTTTTCTAAAGTTAAGGAATTTCTGTACTAATTTTGGGATAAAACAATTGACGGTACAACTAGGTTCGCCGGTCTACAGCCCTATGTTTGAAAATAGTAACAAAGATTTATACAAGCTGTTAACTTTTGACCACCGAGTTTGTTTTTCCAACTGACAATAAAATAACCCAAACTATTTGATCTGGTACGATTAAAACATGTTGTATACCTGGTGTAAGATTGATCATAATATCAATATAAGAACATAGACGGAAACGTCTTAGGGACTAGATTAGTGTTCAGATATTTATGATCACCCTGTTCGCTTCTATGTTTATAATACCGTCTAAAGGCAAGCGCCAGCGTAGAGATAAAACAAATCAAAGTCCATTTTAATGTCAATCAATAGTTACTAATCTGCGCAAACCCTTGATTCGTTTTTTTCTTCACTATTTCTTTCATCTCCCACTGAGAGTAACAATCATGTGATGAAGCGAAACAATTAACTAACAGAAAGTAAATAACAAATGTACCAGGAGAGCATTAACGTGTCGGGGGTGGCGTGTAGGAAGTTTGCGTGCGAATTAGCCGCGCGGGGGGCGGGGTAATCCTGTTATCGGCAAGCCATCGGCTATTCCAAACAAAAACCTAGTAAAGCATTGGCTCCACCAAAAGCGAGTTAGAGATTGATAGTTCGGCTATAAAAAGCATAAAAATACAATCGCTCCAGTGTAAAGAAAAGAGACACGGCGACTGATTACTGGTTCACCGCTTACCTAGTAACTGTATTAGTTAGTTGAGCGAGTAACTATACAAATGACGGTGTATCTTTTCTTTAAACGGGAGCGATTATCTTCACCGCTGAGCAATAATAGCTATACTAGCTGTGTCTCTTTTCTCGGGATACCCGGGAGCGATTATCTTTTATTCGTTTTTATAGCTGAACTGTCAATCGTTAACTCGCGTTTGGTGGGACTAGTGTCTAAAGGCCAGAGGAAATATAAAAAATATGTAAGGTAAATGAGCCATACATAAAAAAATTAAATGTAGGGAGATCGTTTTTAATTTTTGTAACAAAAATTGTGTATAAAATGGTGATCCATTTAATGGCATAATATGTATAATAAATGTAATGGAACTACCATTAAGTAGAACTTTTTTTTCGTAATAAATATTATGATGAGTTCTCTCCGCCCAGCTGGTAGTGGTTATTGGTAGGTACCTATATTATTACTGACAATTTTAGTCACGATACTTATGACTACGTTAGTTACTAGTTATCTACGCTGTCTTTTTAAATTATTATACAGCTACTGTCTAACACGAACCTAGTAATTCACCGTTATAGAAACATAGGTACCGTAAAAAGGGGTAAATAGGAATGACGGGATAAATAGGAATATAGAGTAAACTAGTTAGTCTGTTAGCCCAGGACAAACAGTCCAGTTTAGAATAAGGCTGCAGCTCCATTGAGGCGGAGAGGAGCGAAGATGTGCAAAATTGACCAATTACATTCTTCAAATTCAAAATTCGAAACACTGTGATGCGGTCTCATTGGCCAATTTTGCACATCTCCGCTCCTCTCCGCCTCAATGGAGCCGCAGCCTTACACACATGAAAAAATCTGCTGTTCTAAACCGGACTGTTTGTCCTGGGCTAACAGACTAGTTTACATTCCTATTTACCCCGTAATTCCTATTTACCCCGTTATGCGGTACTTGTATACAGGATTAGCACAATAAAAGTGACATAAAAATGAAGCCCAAAATCCTTGATCCTTGAAAGTGCTTACTCCATTATATTATTCACCACCTTATTCTTAAACGTCTCCTAACTTAGCAGGCCTCTGAGTATTGTTTGTCCCTTTCTGCCTCATCAATATTTATATAAAAGCGAAAGGGACAAATAATACTTTAGGTAAGTAGGTAGCGCGATCCGGTTCCGTACGGTTGTTGGGAATCGTACATTAGATACCGAGAATTAGATTAGGGAAAGGTAATCCTATTATCGGCTATCCATCGGCTTTCCTATCCTAACAGAAGATATTTTGTAATAATGCAACACTCCTCAGGTAGGTTAGGTAAAGAAAAGTACCTAGTGGTCGAAAATCGTGCTTTAAAAGTTAATATTTGATGTTATATTATAGAACTTTATTTAAAAAATTCTAAGTAGATACGTTCAAACTTTTATTCCTTGGGATTATAGATGTTGTGACATACCTACGTATTTGAATATCAATCAAAATAGTACAGGGCGATTCCAGCCAGAGTCACTAAAAACCTCTCACACACCGTATATATAAGTCATACTGAACAACTTTTAGTATGGGACAAACGCTTAAATCGCGATGAAAAAAATATTTTCTATACAAAATGTCGATAGTCGAAACCACGTAACCAATGTGTATGAAAAAGATTTTTTTCGCGAACTTGGGGTCTGTCCCATACTAAAGGTTGTTTAGAATGACATACATACGGTGTGTGCGAGGTTATAGTGTCTCAGACCATGTATAAAGACCAGCTATTTAAGGAGTCTAGAAAAAATAATCGTAGTCGATATTAATTTATTATTTCTCTAATGACCGTTGCTGAGTTTTAGGCGAAGTCAATCGCTCAACTCTGGCAGAAAGTTCTGTTGTACCGCGTGCAATATTATCCCACTACACTTAATTGTTCTTTCTAAGGTGCTTCACAACTTAAGCAACTCTGCACAACTTCTGAAAGCCGAACTCGACGTTTTACATTTTCTCTTGGAAAAATCTTGCATGAATAAATAATATTTTGCATTCGTGTTGCTGCTCGAGTAAAAGCAATTTGTTTTTCTCTTTAAGTATCAAATGGAACAACGGAAAACTCGGAATACCTTGTTAACTTTTTAAAGCATGGGCTCCTCATGCATTATTCAGGAGTTGGCGGGTATCGGGTATGGCACGCACCTTGCGAGTATTTATTGTGTTGTCACTGGTCCGGCCTCGTGTCCGGGCACAGATTGCTTGGCTGGAGATTGTGGAGTGCTTGGATGGAGATTATCCTAGGCGTCCACAGACCCGAATCGTACGCATCGGACGCATCGTATTTAGTCTCTATGTATCATTTAGCGTCCACTGTGCCGCA
Source organism: Thaumatotibia leucotreta (assembly GCA_025490895.1). Classification (NCBI taxonomy): domain Eukaryota; kingdom Metazoa; phylum Arthropoda; class Insecta; order Lepidoptera; family Tortricidae; genus Thaumatotibia; species Thaumatotibia leucotreta. The sequence continues at coordinate 7,591 of JALPQI010025282.1, forward strand.
CCGTACGTATGGTAATAAATATCAGTGGAAGAAATGCGATGCGATGCGTCCGATGCGTACGATACGAACATGTGGACGCCTGGCTTTAAGATTTAAGATTGAGGAAAGTACTGGAGAGCCCATTTTTGAGTAGGAGACCAAGCGGGATGCAGTGACGATGCAGCTACAAAATGTCATACTTTATTAGCTAATAATGGGAAAGGTTTAGTAAGTATATCATTCAATTTCTTAATGCAGAATCTATACTTGGTAGTCTACAATTTTCCACCAGCGCGCATCTCTGCGCTCCTAGTGCTACCCTCTTCACAATTGACGTTTCGGCAGAGAACCCCGAAACCCTTTGTTGCTCGGATGAAATGTGAATTTCAATGAGAAAGAGGTTAAAATTGTTCAGACCGACCTGCCTAACATTGTTGGAGCTAAAAAGCGAGATTAGTGTTGTAACTTTTCACGATTCATTCCATTCCATTTTCATTAATTAACTAAAAAGAAAACGTTGCAAAAAATCAACTTTTCCATTCAACTTTTTATGTTACTGTGTAAGTACCTATTAAGTGAACTCTGTTGTCTACGTTCCAAAAAGCTTTTAGAACACTGTTGAGAATGTAATTAACTCAAAGAGCTGTTCTCGTGTTTTTCGCTTGCTTTTACTCAATTAAAAATAATTTGAAATAATATCTACGACACAAAGACACGGGGGAGACGCGGCTGGAATAATTTCAGAGTAAAACCCCTCCGAGTTAGCATCTTGTTTCATTAACACTGCCTCCCCGCCCGCCTGTCTTGAGAAATATTTATATGACTCGCAGATCATGAATATTTACATTGCGGGCACGGCTTTGAAAGAACAAATTATCTCGGAGCGATTTCAATATTAAAATTCTTCACTATTTAATTTGATAGTTTTATTTGTGCCGCGAAGAAATACAGACACAAAGGCGTCAGACGCTAAGCTTCTTTTATCTCTCCCCAAGGCGGGATAAAATCGAGCGCCGATATTGTGCTCGTAAAGAGCGTTCGGAGGGGGATAAATAACACGTTGTGTCGCCGTGTCGGGTCGAGCCCGAGCACCCGGCTTGTCGATCCGTGTCGGACCCGAAGCCCCGGTTCGTCGGTCCGGCATGCCGCCCTCGACGCCCGCAATGATGCCTCATGCACTCGTTATCATAGTTCGACTCAGACTTCCGCGAATGCATCAAAACAAATCTGCGGTAAGCTAATCCATAAAACAGCGATAGCTTCTCGAAGAGATCCCGACCGGAATAAAGAAGGCCATAAATCTTTACGACTCTGAGGTCTTTTTGTTTTGAGCCAGCAAACACACGTAACTGAATCTGCGTGTTTTTCAACAAATTGCGTCGGAATAGTGTGGAGGAGCGAATAAAGAAGAAATACGGCCTAGAGATATAAATCAGATTATGCTCTCGCTGCGCACTGGGCTTAAATTAAATGGCTCTAAAAGAAAATTACGATGTTTTCGAAACGCGTTTGCTGCGCTGTTTAGCCCGGTGTTGATTTAACTGTTTACGCAAATTAAAACAGCCGCTGGCATGGCTGGAGTCGGGATGCAGGGCGCGGATTGCCTCACTAATTAATGAAATCGCATCTCTTGACTATTTCAATTATAAACCAATTATTTCGGAATAATTGGACTTTTCTACCGAGTTAATCCGATGATACGGCAGGATATATGCGTAATAAAATAAATATACTTAATATGGTTAATTAGATATTTATTGAAATGAACCTTCTGTCGGCTATGCGGATCGCGTGTATTTTTTATAACCCATTAACCTCAGGTAATCGTTCCTCGTTTTTATTGCTTTATATCTCTTGCTATTTAATTTAATTGGTTTTTCGAGAACCGGACCGGATTATTCACAAATCACAGATTAAAATTGAATACATGAATATTATATCTCTTATAAGATAAATGTCTGTGTTAAAATGCTAATAGAGCGAGTTAAATGATTTTCGTGTCTCGAATTGAAAGATTAGTGTATTTTATGAACTCTTTTAAAGAACTTCCGTTACATGTAATAAATGCGCATACAAAATACAAAGTGAATATGTTAACATGGTGTTTGCCATGATTTGTTGTTTATTTATACCTATACTTATATTCAGAAATGTTTATGCAAAAAAATCAATATGTAACTGTCTTAGGTATTTAAGAAGCGGTTTCAACGCCGATTTTTTTTTGACCGTGGTATTTCTAGAAATATTATTTCTAAGATGCTGGAGTTCTATAAATTATTCATGAAAATTATTTCGGCTCTTGAGCGATTACGGCTAAATTGATTCTCTGATTTAACTCAAATTATAGATAATAATGTTGCTAGTACTATCTGGTGATTCTCGTTATTGGATATTACTGATATTGAGCTTCATCTAATATTAGTCGCATAGTAATGCGAAGAACTATTCAGCGTGTTTCCAGCACTCGTGCTTTTAGGAAAATGGGTAGTAATATTAATAATACGCATTAATTGGAATCGTTTTGAAGTATTAAGTGAATATTTATTTTATTTGAGGACGGTTTTCTTCTACAGGTACAGAATTATCCATATCTATATTTTTTCTCACAGGCTAGATTACGATAGTACATATTTCGTTTTACCGTGGAAAATCCCGGCTCTACGTCATAGGCGTAGATGACAAAGGCGATCAAGTTTCAAGGCAATTTCACCGTATCATTGCGTCGACTACATTTTCACAAAGAATTTTAATAAAGAAGCAATGAAACTTCGTAAATGAAAATAATTTTTGGTATTCCAGAGAATCATTGCAATAACGAAACTATATTTACTAGCCTGACAATCAAATGGAGCAAGGGAAGAAGCTAATTGATTGATGGCTGAGTGTTAATTTGAAACTGAGATTTACATAGTGTTTTTCTCAAGAGCAGTTGATGTTTTTTGCGAACCCTCTGTCTTTAGGTTGTAAAGTGTACTTTTTTCGACAAAATGCATTAGCTTAATGATAATAATACTTGAAAAAACTAAAAATCGCGATAATTTGTAGCAAGCGAATGTTACTGAGCTTTCGTTTTGTGTTTTTAGGATCTCCTAATTTACCTATGCATGTTTTATATGTGTAAAGTTTGGATAAAAAATTATGGGTAATAATAGTATCCAACATTTTTATCGAGCAGAATCATCGTTGTTAATTTTGTTAAGACCAAAAGGGACGAACAATTAATTATTAGTGATACGTAGAGGTATCATCATTTTACTAAATTGGCGATCTGATTAAAAACATTTTTGAGAAATTAAATAAAAACAGGTAAAATAGGCCGCAACATAATGTATCATTAATACCAGGCTCCCATAAGCACAAGGATGACAAAGGTGGTCCAGTTTCAAGGCAATTTCACCGTGTCACAGAAAAGCACGTGCGCGCTTTCAGTTTAGCGAGTGGCTTCTTGGCTTTACACTTTACTCCTTTCAGCGCAAACACAAAGAGCTACGCCGTTTCATTTCTCTTCTGCTACAGGAAATGCTCATCTATTTACTGTAGAAAATTCAAATATTTTCTAAGAGTATTTGTTGGAATTGAACATTCATGTTAGAAAGTTATTACGGCCGTCAGATGCTCTCAAAACCAATGATTGATTAGTAAAGGTCGTTAAAGATGTAGGCGTACCTATAGGTAATCACTGAAAATCGAATACACTTCTTATAAAATATAAGTAGGGAAACGAGTAATCTGTATGAATAATGTTAAAGCTTTGACTTATTTATTCACTGTATACTAATACGACTCTAGTTTTATTACCTAGTTAGCTGGTACGGGCAATAAACTGTTTTTGTTCGATAAACGTGTAGGTGCTAATATGGTAATCCGCTTGGGTAAAGCGCATTATGTACATATTTACTGCCATGGGCACAAAGCTGACTTTATGCAAAAGCTTCGTTTGCAATCACGATATTTATTAGCTGAGCATTTCTTTTACAAATTCTTTTTGATGTGGTATGCGCATGTGAATGTGTTACTTTCGTCCACATAGGACTTAGATACTTATATAATGTAGTAGTTAACCTACCTCCTACTTCAAATTGCGAGTCCTTCGAAATAAACGAAAGAATTTTTCAACTTCTTTGTTCCTAATTGTCGGTGCATTAGAAATAAAAACACTGAAAATGGAAATCAACTTATGTAGTCATGTTTTTCTCTCATTGGGACCAATAAAGTTTTTGATTATAGTATAAAATAACAAATAATCCAATAAGGAAAAGAAAATGCCCACTTCCCACCTAAATCGTTTTATTCATTCTCACATCTCATAACTAGCTAAAACTTGGACGTGTAGTATTTCACAGGCATATAAAACTGAGCTTTATTTTAAAGTGCGTGTAAAAACAGATATTTGAAGCCATTATCTGCTTTATAGCTCTCGTAACCGCCTTTGTGCGCCGTGTATATGGTTGGAATATTCAATTCAATAACATATGAAAAGTGTGCCGAGGTTGGCACTATTGATTCTCCCATCTCGGATAGCGTACAATTTCACTAGTGCCGGGGGCTTTTGTGCAGCTAAAATGGATATTTTACCTACGCTTTGTGGTTTGTCCGTATATTCGGAACTGCGGCCCTACCGCGAAAAACGAAATTCGTACATTTCGAGGATTTGTCTCTCTCACTCTAATGACGCCTTTGTTAGAGTGACAGAGAAAAATTCTGATTTTTGCAGTAGGAGGCCTGGGATTTTGTGATTACAGAAATGGCGAGTTTTAAATGTTTTCCGCCTGTTATACAAACTGGAGGTTTTATAGGCGGCGTAAAAAAGTAATTTACGGT
>JALPQI010025283.1:0-16731 GCA_025490895.1 Thaumatotibia leucotreta
CTCGTTCTTTTGTTTGTGGTCTACAACCTAAATGTTTGCGTGTAGGAGACTAAGGCTTTAGGTAACCTAAGACTTTAGGTGTCCAAAACATATTTTCGATAATAAGCCGCTATTACTTTATAATATATCGTTCACCCTGTAAATAATCACCAAATTAAAAATTTTAAAAACCGACTTCAACAGTTTTCTCTAAGATTCCCGATTTGTTTCCATCATTGGTTTCCTCAAATCCTACTTTCTGAATGCAAATTCTTGTAAATGAATGTAAATTACCAAAAGCGACATACATGTACCTATAACAATTGAAGAGATGCCTCGATTTCTCCAAGATCCGATCATCAGACCGCAACTTGGTGCCAACGGGACCATCTCGGGGTAATACACGTTCGATCACAAAAAGAAATTTTAAAATCGGTTCACTATTCTCGGAGATATCGGGTAACATACATACAACAAAAAAAAATCAGTCGAATTGAGAACCTCCTCCTTTTTGAAGTCGGTTAAAAATAGATGACTTATCTTTCCTAATGCGTCTATACGCATAGCTAATAGGAGAGGCCCTACGTCCAGCAGTGGACTGACATATGCTGATGATATGAAGGCAATGGTCCGTTTTAGACCAGATAATTGCAAAATACGGACTTATTTACTTATAATGTGTCTCCTTGGATATTAGCGAAGGTCAAGGACATCGTGGCTAATAAAATTACTTTGATCACCTTACTCGTGGACGGATTTTACATACATATATTTAATATGATGTCATTAACGAGTATTACAAAACTAGTAGTTTCAACTGTTCACCGTGTTAAGGATACAACAAACTTCACTACATAGTATAAAATAAAGTCATTTTTTCTGCCTCTATGTCCCTTTGTACGCTTAAATCTTTAAAACTACGCAACGGATTTTGATGAGATTTTTTTAATAGGTAAAGTATTTCAAGACAAAGATTTTTATGTGGGTATAGTACCCGTGCGAAGCCGGGGCGGGTCGCTAGTATATAAGAATATAACTTTAAGCGTCTTGTTTAATCGTTTTTAATATTTACTGTATATTTGAAGTAACATGGTAGACAATCTATCTCGCGGTTAAAGAATGCCTACGCGCCAGGTATAATTTTTCATAGAAAATACTTCAGATAGGCTAGGCTGACTTCAAGATTTTGTTTTTCAGAATATTTTTTTAACCTATTTTATTTATTCTTCTTAACTTGATATTAAATTGATATTTTTGTGGGTTTATCATCCAATCAAAAAATATTAAAATGGCCGTTCTAAATTGATTTTTGCAGGCAACATTTTAAGAGTGAAAAAATAAAACACCAATTATGTATTATAAAACGGACTTTTTAATCATAACTGCTTTTAAAATCCACGGAATTAAATATTAAGTAAAAAAAGAAAAATTAAGTAAATATCTACATATAATGTATTTAATATGCGATGAAAAAATCAGGGATGTCACAATAAAATTTCATATTAAAATAGATTTCACTTATCCTGTACCTAACCATTTTAAAAATGTATTTGAAATCAGCGTGTATTTTGTATGAAAAATTATACCTACCTGACCCTTGTTATTTGACCGACACTGCAAATATTTTGTTATAAAATGATAAAGACAAATAAATACGAACTCGTTATATAATTTATTAAATCACATATTATTAAGCAAAACAATCACGTCACACACATACGTCGCTTAGGTTTTCCTTGACATAAAACGTTTGTACAGTGTGATACTATTTTCTAACCTATGTATAACTTCCATTTTATTTTGTAGATACAACGTGCATACGGGAAAAAAATATGTTTCAAGGTCACTCTGAAAATAATATGCTCCTACGAAAAACGTTGAAAAAGATTTTTTTTGTGGAACATCTTAAATTATTTTAATGTTTGTATTTTTGTAAGTAGTAATACTACTATGTATATAAATTTAAGTATTAGATGTCATATACCAAAGAAACAATACCGAAGGTTACGTTCGCAGGTGATGCCTAAACCACTCGGCAACACTTCGTGGTTAGCGTTAGGCCCTAAGATAATTTTTCTTCGCAAAGTTACCTACTAAAACTATAAACATTCTGTATTAGTTATCAATTCACGGTCAAATACGTGGTTTTTAATCAATACAGCGTCACTGAATAAATTTTCTTTTAGCATAATAATATAACCGACACGACCATCAAAATACCTGTTAATTGCCAACTTGCTTATAAACTTATCAATCAATAAAATAATCATTATGTCTTGAGCAATCTAGTAGGGCGCTGGTGCAAAAAAAAATAAAAATAAAAATGATGACCTTTAAAATATTAATAGTGTGTTTTTTGATGATTTTAAATGCCGAAGCTCAATGGGATTTTGAACCAGTGGGATATTTAGCCGACTGTAAGTTTTTTAAAGTGTATTAAATGTTTTTATCATTTTCTTGGATCGCAAAATTATTTTTCACGACTACTCTAAGCGGAACGATATTATATAATATAAGATAAGTCATTACATGCATCATAATAATAATAAAAACGTGTGCTACTATAAGTAAGTGTATTAGCGTTAAATGCAAGATTTTTCCTATTTTGTTATCAAGTTTTTTTTTGTTTTTAAAGTTTTGAAATAGGTTATATTAAATTATTGATTGTAATTTACTATTAACGTTTTATTAATTGTGGAATTTGTTTGGTGTAAAAAATATTAGTAATGAAATAAAATAATGTTAGCAACATAGGAAAATTAAACAGTAATTTAACGATCTTAATGAACTTAGTTTAGGTAATAAATTAAAAAACAATGATACCTACTTTGATGTTTGATTGTCAAGAAAAATACGTGGGTATGTAATTTCTCTATGAAATCAATTTTGTCATACACTTATAACAATTGACTATTTGAATAACAATAATGAAATAATCTGAATCATTTTTTTTATGGACAATCACAATAAATTCAATTCCAGGACTCGATTTTTTTTGTATTTTACTTTTGCATTTTTTTTAACCAACTTGACCTTGACCTTCGATTTGGTGTTTTTTAATTTCCTCAAAATATCTAATCTTACGAGTATATAAATCACATTTATCTAGGTAGCCGCGGTGATCTTGATTTATATTCTTGTACATAATTATTAAAGATAGAACATAATTCGCGACATTGCAATAACATCAATATGACCCCATTAAATTTGATTAAGTAACTATACTTTAATAATTATAGAGTAGGATCGGTAGGAATAATTTTTTAACACGTCAGTTTAATACTTTTTTCTCAAACATGCAATGAAAGGTTGTCATTATGTTCGTCATAATAGGCTTTAAAGTAGGTATGACGTTGCAGGCGGATGACCTCGAGATAATAGTAAAGGATTTTCATACGAATTTAACGGCCTAGGCCGGTAAGTATTTTTTTTATACATGGCGTCGGTTTTCATGAACAAGCTAAACAGCTAATTTCTGTTCTTTTTTATTGTCATATTTTTTATTTCATTGCATATGTTTGCGAAAAGCACTATGCATGCCTCGCCGTGAAATTGGCTTACCGGTTTCGTATCACTATCCGGCCTCACTACGTTCGGCCGTCCATACCTACTCAGCCGTTAAGCCCATCTTTACCGGCGTCTGCAGTAATGTAATATTAGGGTTTTATAACTCAAAGAAAAAAAAATGGTGTCCTAACGTCATCGTTGGCTCACCAAACATAATGGGAATGTGGAACGTAAATAAATGATTTTTAAATATTTATGAGGGCTTTTCTTCTTCAATAAAAAAATAGAATAAAAAGTTTTGCACACTGTATCATGTTGTATAATAGAATTACATAAAAATATATTTCATTGAGGATTATATTATGGTTGTAAGTAATTCAATTTTTATGTGCATTCTATTTTATTTTATTCTATAGTAAAATTTACGTTATACACAGTTCCGATTCAAGGAGCGGATAGAAATTTACTTATTTGAAAATCTCAATAAGTCATTGTAACATTCTGAATCCACCGTTAAAAGAAAAATTAATGACAAAAAAATCAAAAAATTTGTCTGTTTTTAACGAGATCCGGAGAATTCAGTTGCTAGTTGTTAGTAGAGTTGAAAAAATGAAAAACTGATCACGTCTCCGTAGTCACTCTGTTGATTTGTCATTTTCGTCTCTTACAACAAATAATATAGTCAGAAACTATAACTACAGAAACTATAACGACAGTCATGATTTTTGACATAATAATAATATGTGTTACATAAACTGCTACAATTTATGATACTAAAGTCTCTACAAGACATTTTTCTTTAAGTGGACCACTTTCGCGATATCAGCTTCCAAAGTTTAATATATTCCGATTAAGTTACTGTCACTGATATAGACACAATCTAAACAAACCTTACCAATTATAACAAATCTTGCATCTTAATATCAGCCATTTCTTAATACCCAGGTCCGGGATCAGAAAAACCTGCAGACATCACGCCAAAATCCTTAAAGAAACTTACCATGTCCGTCCTAGGGCCAGGCACTTTGCTCAAGGCAAATTGGACTTCATACAACTACTTCCGAATAAAGCACCTTGTCAAACACCCTGATATTGACTTCAAGAATAAAAAGACTCTTCTGTATGTTCCTGGATACTTGGACAACAATGCGGCGCCTGTCGGAAGAGGCTATGGCGTCCAGTACAGAAATTTGGGCTACAATGTAATTATTTTGGATTCGGTACACTTCACAACCGGTCTTTGGCCCCTGTAAGTATAGAATTTATAATATAATCTTAATCGGTTCGCCACAGGACCACTACATCTGTTAGAGTTGTGGTCGTGTTTGTCGCTCCCGTATTGGCCTACACAGCCAAGAGAAATGCTGTCTCCCCTCGCCCTCCTAACATTGCGTGTATGGTCTGGTATAATAGACTTTTAAGGCCAAATAATGATGATGATGATAAATCTTAATCTTATTAATTCGTATCACATGCAGATAAATAAATAGGTAACATTTATTAATGGATACCACATAATCACCAAATAAAAATAAAAAACCGACTTCAACCGATTTCTCCAAGATCCCCGATTTTTTTCCGTCATTAGTTTCCTCAAATTCTATTTTCTGAATGCAAATTGTTGAAAATGAATGAAAATTACCAAAAGCGTCATACATGTTCAGTCGAGGAATTTAATTTCCTACCCATTTCGTACCTTGTCACAGTGACAAACATTATGAAAGCTGCTAGGACTGACATATTAATAGCTACTATGACAAGGTACGAAATGGGTAGGAAATTAAATTTCTTGAACGTACCTATAACATTTGAAGAGATCCCTCGATTCCTCCAAGATCTCGTCATCAGACCGCAACTTGGTGCTAACGGGACCATCTCAGGGTCATTTGATCAAAAAAAAAATTAAAATCGGTTCACGTTTCTCGGAGATATCGGGTAATATACATACAACAAAAAAAATATCAGTCGAATTGAGAACCTCCTCCTTTTTTGAAGTCGGTTAAAAATGGTCTCAACTTAGTATGGTGCTAGGGTGAACCACCGATGACTTTCCGATGAGATCATCAGTGAAAAAAATCAGCATAGGTACCACAACATAGGACACTACTCAACGAATGTGAAGATGTAAGAAACGAAAAAATATCAATTGTTACTATAATACTTTTAGTAGTTTAAGAACATAACATTTTCTTCGGTTACCGCGAGGATTACACATAAAATAAAACTATTAAAACGGAAAAACTCGCGTGTATTAACTAATTTTAACTACATTTCAACCTGTAAAGTGTTCGAAACGTCGGATTCGTCGGAATGTAGTTAAAATTAGTTAATATACGCGAGTTTATCCGTTTTCATAGTTTTATTTCATTAGTTTAAGAACATTTACTTAAGTTAGCAATAGTAGGTCTAGTATATAATAATCGTATATAATTCAGGTAGATTACATCAAACGAGTGTTAGACATCCAGAAACTGCACAGTACTTATTTACCTACTTATTTTTTTATCAATATTCGCTTATGGCTAATATCCAAGTTTTATTGTTACTTTGCAGCATTTTTTTTCATATTTACAATATTTTGTGTATATATATGATGTGAGGTCAGACGTAAAATTGAACACCTACCTAAAATGGACCTAAAATGGACAGCTTCAAATAAATAAATAGAAAATTGTCGGTGTTTTCAGATCTGCGCGTTTGTTGCGTCCAGTTGGCAAGCATGCAGCAGAAATGTTGGCGACTCTCACAACCCTAGGTCTGAACCCGAAAGACCTGGAGCTGCTTGGAGTCAGTCTAGGCGGACAAACCATGAGTTTCATAGCCAAGCACTATCGCAACATGACCGGCCTGACCATCGCAAAATTGACTGCTGTAGAACCTACTGGACCTTGCTTCAGGCATCTAGGACCTGATCAAAGACTCGACAAATCAGATGGCGATTTTGTCGTTCATATCGCATCTAATTTATATGGTTTTGGAATGGGAAAACCCGTTGGACACGTGACGTTTATAGTGAATGGAGGAGAATGGCAATATGGCGGAATTTGGTGGCTTCCATGTGGTCTAATATGCAGTCACATAAGATCGTTACTAATTTGGATTACCGCTTTGGAGTATCCAGGAAAATTCATAGGTGTTCAATGCGAGTCCTTAGATAAAGCGAGAAGAGGTGATTGCTTCGATGATCCGAAGGTCACCAACACTTTAGACATGTACACTGATAGTTCTAAACCAGGAATATATTTCTTGGCTACGTTAAACAGGTTCCCGTTTTATTTAGGGAAAAAGGGAGTAGAAATGAAGTCAGGTTACGACCACATTCATAAATTTATGGGGGAAGTCAATAAAGAAGACATGATGTGGGTTTAGATAGAGAAAATATTTTAATTGTAATATAACAAATTGTGTTTAGAATAAATAAATAAATGGGAGTTCTAGTCAACGAAGGTTGAACTATGACAGTTATAATAGACTATCCAAGTATCCATTGAGCAAAGGATTTTATTTCCAACAAATGAATGATGAAATGATGATGAAATGAAATGACAAAAGGCGCCAGCTCTGAAGTCCCCAGAAGCGCGGACCAACCGAGATAACAGGGTCCTCATGATTAGTTTCATGTCGGCTAAGCAGGGCCCTAAGGTATCCACTGCAAGCGCCGCAAAATCATAGTTCTGTAACAAACTAGAATACTTGCAGCGCTTGAGGATCTGAGCCTGATCAGCTGCAGCAGCGGCCAAGGCGCGTGTTACTTGGATGTGGGACTAGGAACATATTTACGCATGCCACGTCCCACACCAGGGCCCTACCTAGTTTCCGTGATATCAGCATCGCTATCCAAAGAGGAAACGCCGTCAGCGTCATGGGGTGTAGGTATGTCATACCGCAGACCTGTTCGAGGGCGTATTCTTTTTATAAGGGTTTTTTAGTATTTTTAGTCTTTCTATTTAGATTATTAGTTTCATCTTAGTTTTTATTTTAGATAAGGTTTTTTTACTTGTATGTTTCCTTAATAATTTAGAATTTTAATAGTAAACTATAAAAAATACGTCAGTAACTTTATAAGTAAAGGGTGACTTTGGAGAGCGATAGAAATTATTCAAACCTGAAAATATCAAAGATATTTATTTTTCGTTTAGTTCCCACAACATTTGCCTTAAAAAGCTTACTGAGGGTCAAAATCGATTCGTGTAAATAATGTCCCTTATAAGTATAAAGGGTCCCATCATATTTATTTACTATCAAAAACTATCGATCTCATCGAAATCGACATTAAATCTGACTTTCATAAAATTTAATTACAATCGAAACAACAATGGGGTAAATAAATAATATAGCATTGTTACCATGCCCGACGGGCCAATAACATAATGCCGGGTCTAATGAAGATTGTTGATAAAATAAACAATGATACAAAAGCGAAATTTATTTAATTATAGAAGTTTCTGCCCGGCAACCGAGCGGCAGTTGCCGTTCCGTTTTTGAATCCGATTTCGATAGATTTGTGATATTGTCCTAATTGTGGAATTGATAAATAAAAATACTTCAAATTTTTGCACCATTTCTGCCGCCTGATTTACTTTAGGAGACTGTATTAATTGACATGCAACTGCATGTCAATGAATACAGTCTCCGGCATCGAAGCGTCCGAAGCGCTCAAAAATATCTGAAAACGCATATATCGTAATGGTAAGAAAGGCGTGTTCAAGTAAATTTGAATTTTCCGGACTCTACAATATATCTGATGGCGATTATACACATATTTCGTATGAAAAACGGTAACAACCTTAATGTATGAGTGTGAAGGCGCATGAGCAATTAACAAACATAATCTCTAATAAATTTGGTAAAATTGTCTCCAGCATTGCCATACAAAATAGTGTCGGTCTAAAAATGTATTGGCCCTTCTACTAATGCTCTTTTATTAGGTCTACTTACAAACGTATACAATATTGACATACTAGCATCCTATCACACATCAATGGTTAATGTAATTACTCCACAAGCATTAGTTAATTTGGCGTATGGTCCATATTTCCCGGGTCAACTTTGCCCGGGCACATTTTGCCCGGCACATTTCCCCGGCCGCTCGTTGCGGTTCCAGCCAGTTTACGACCCTCTTGCTTGATTGAAAACATCTGTATTTTTAAGAATACGCACGAAAAATATACGTGGATGTGAAATATTGGTTGTAGAAAAGCCTTTTAAATTGTAATAATGTCTTTTTAATTGTAGATAGGGTGTAGAAACGGAATATGAATCCAAAAAGTGGCCTCCGCAGTTCAATCGATAATGATCCAATTGACCCAGCCTGAGAAGCTAGAAATCCCGGATTCGAATCCGGAGGGAATCCTTTGATGTTTTTTTTTATATTTCTCAGTCATGCATTTTTTTATGTTTTGAAGTATGCATAATTACCTTTTATATTACTAGTATAGTAGTAGATCGTCACTTAATCTTTCATCATCATCATATCAGACGAAAGACATCCACTGCTGAACATAGGCCTCCCCCAAAGATTGCCACAATGACCGGTCCTGTGCCACCCGCATCCAGCGGACTCCTGCGACCTTCAACAGGTCATCAGTCCACCTTGGCCCTACCCACGCTGCGCCTTACGGTACGTGGCCGCCACTCGAAAACCTTCCAGCCCCAACGGCCATCGGTTCGACGAGCAATGTGTCTCGCCCACTGCCACTTCAGCTTAGCGATTCAGAGAGCTATTTCGGTTATTTTGGTTTTGCTGCGGATGGTTTCATTTTTAATTCGATCTCGCAGAGTGACTCCTAGCATAGCCCTCTCCATAGCCCTTTGGGTGACTTTGAGTCTTCTTATGACTTAATATTTACTCACAACATAAAACTTAATTGAGAGTACTACTGATACTGTGAAGGGTTGGTTTGCGTAAGAACGTTTGAATGAACTGCATTTATTCAACATCAGCAGCCTCTCTCAGTTCACTGCTGGGCATAAGCCTCTCCTATTAACCGTGCGTATTGATGCATTAGGAAGTTAATGCCCATAATTGCATTTATTACAAAGATCAATCCAATGACCGACATTGGAAATATTATTAATTCAAAATCACTTGTATTTATGAGAGCGTCAAAGGCGGCACTCGCTTTGAGAAAATAATTACTAGGATTTAATTAATATTTCGATCTACGCGACACAGAGAGCATTGGCGGCTACTGTACAGTCGACGTCAAAGATATCGTTCCGGTGTAGGTGCCAAAAATATATTTACACGACTTTATTGCCTTGACATTAAGGTCGTGTAAATATGTTTTTGGCATCTGAACTGTAATGATATCTTTGACGTCGACTGTACCTCAGGTTCCAGGCTCAATCAATTTGTCACTCTAACTCTTTCCCTGGGTGTCGTCAAAATCAACTTTACTAATTTATTGAAATGTTACTAACATTCCCCGTAAATATGTTTTTGGCATCTGAACTGTAATGATATCTTTGACGTCGACTGTACCTCAGGTTCCAGGCTCAATCAATTTGTCACTCTAACTCTTTCCCTGGGTGTCGTCAAAATCAACTTTACTAATTTATTGAAATGTTACTAACATTCCCCGGGCAACAGCGTTATAGTGGATACATTACTGCGATCACCAAGCCGCTTGTCCAACTTGACGATTTGGGGCATTATCTCCTATTGCGTTCATACGCATACATAGGAGAAAGCTGTATCCAGCAGCAGTGGACTGATTCTGTGATTTCTCAGGTAGGATTCAGGTATATTTAGATTGTTTCACACATGAATACGCGGGACTTGATTCTTATTGTCATGGCATTAGGGTCGACTGCAAAAAATGTACATAGTTAAAGCCTTAATGAAAACAAATATCACGATTACGTCAATTGTGTTACGAAAGTAAGTCATACAAACTATGTTGTCTAACCGCCTTCGGCAGTAGAAGATAATAGGGATTAATAGTAGGGGGCAAATTTAAAAGATATAGGCTCGTTTTGTTGATCGCTAGAAAATTTCAATTTGTCACCCTTGTTCAGTGCAAAAGTTGTTACATGAATTTTTACTTCCTAACGCAAAAACTATGACGTTAAATTTTGTTTCCATTAAATACTTTAATTGTGTTTTTTTTGGAATCGACCCACTAAAGGTAAGTTATGACAAATCCATGTATCTTTGTAATTATTTTCGTAAAAAATACATAATGTGAGAATACGTCGATTTGTGTAAGAAAAAAATGTACTGCGATTAATACTTATGTAAAATAATCTCTGGATTACCACTTGTTTTATAAATATGTAGACATGTCAGAGTTCTGACCACGTTGGCTTCGTATATTCCCGGGCCGTCCCCCGGGTACCTCGGGCGAGCCCGAAGCGTAGTGAGTTACGGAAAATTTCTAGAAACTTATGATATGCGTGAGAGTAACTTGGGAAATACAGTTACGAGAACTTTTAAGGAACAATGGCGCATTAGCCCTTAGTTCCTTGATAGTGGCATGACAGAACTATAAATACACAACGGTATTTTATTTCCTGTTTGTATTCATACCATAAATACAAACAGGAATAGAATAGAAAGATGTTTATTTCGCTAGTTCATATGTTACATAAATGTCCATCAGGCCGGTGGTGTTCTCGTCCTGTGGGTGTGTGAGCTACTTACAATCTACTTATGTTGGTCTGAAAGATCTGTATAAGTGTCATCTAGTGTGTGCTGTGTGCTTGTTAGTGTGTGCGTACGGATTATACCGAAAAGCGCAGCATGGGTATGCTTCCCACTAGGTGGTTTTGATGATCTGGGGGGCTACCATGCTATCCTAATGCGTTTCAGTTTAGGACCTAATCTAAAAACTGACATAGCGATCGTAAATTGAATCGCATATAAGAAATCATGGTAGGCCCCGCTGGTGAAAACCGCAAGAGCCAAGTTGCTGGTGCGAGTGGCATAGGACCAGCCATTGTAGCAATATTTGGGTAGGTCTATATCCTTCATTAGACGTTTACGATGGGTAGCATCTTCATCTTAGTGGACACACTGCTACGTGCATAAGGCATGGGTAATGGGAACGATTTTTTTCCAGCAGTGGATGAGTGGACTAAAAAAGGCTGATGATCATGAAAGCGATGATGATGTTTTCGTTAAATCCCTAAAGAAAACCCATGTGGCTGAATAGTGTATCAGGAATTTGCGTATTTTTTTTCAGCAGTTAAATCCAGCAATATCTTCGCACCTTTATCTGATATGATCTCTTAAATATCATCGTGATATGTCATGCGACATGCGACAAAAAACATAAAATTTACCCCATATATTCGCTTCCGATTTTCAAGGAATAATTGATACCAAATATCAAATTGTCTGTGAAATCAAACACATGTTTGATTATTCCTGTTTACATAAATTTATGTTTCGTGTGTCTTTCCGCAACCAATCACTCGAACCAATTAATTGGTTGCTCTTGTCTGGTACGACACACGAAAACTCGGCATCACATCAAAGTAGCACTCAAAAGTCACCGGCACTCACTTCAGTCAATCAAATACATCAGGTCAATTATTTCGCGAAGGCTCTCGTAAAAATACATTTTGGTCGGTTGTCAGTTCAGCGTTTCAATATTGATTGTTCCCAACGCGATCAGTAAGGTAGTCTCATAAACCAATGCAGCAGGCTTAGCACATGATTGGTGCGACAGTATGTCGCCGCGAGATAGATCTCCCGTCCTTCACTAGCTATATTAACAAAAGAGGGACGAATAGACTATCTCGCGGCGAGATACTGTCGCGCCAATCATGTGCTAAGCATACAGGTAATAATAAAATTGGTACTTGGCACATGTAAGTCCGGAGATTGCAAATTGTAAATATTGGGCCTATTTGGTGTTGAATCTCTGCACAAAAAACAATGGACTATTTTGTTTAAGAGCGGCACATGTAAAATTGCAGCTCACCAAAAATTTTGATTTTTTCTCATCTCTCTGTCTACTTGTCTAGGTATATCAAAAGATCAGAATCTACGTACATAATGTAAAGGCCTTAGTACACAAAAGGCTTAATGTATGTACAAGTGATGCCGTTATACGCAAAAGAAGTTAAGCTATCTCCAACCCATAGTTGCGTCCCTTATCTTAGATTGTCCTAACTCAGGCCAATGCGTCACGGGTCTAAAAATATTGGTGAAGGAATGTCGGATTATTCACGTATTATTCTAGCCACTTTTGATCGTGAAATGTCTCCTTACGCTGGTTGTTTACAACGCGCTCTAAAGGCACTTTTCGGCCCAGTCCTTCGGTCGGGATAATGGTGTAACTCGATAAAAGATTTCCCCCGACAGCGATACCTCACCACACGCCATTTTAACTTCGCCCTGTGCTCTTACCAAGAGTTTTAATATTAGGTCAAATTGGCGTTTTGTGTGGAGAATTTTGTGAAAAGTCTTTTTCCTATACAACAAATTTTGTGTATATGTTTTTGAAGTTAAAATCAAAATAAACCAAATTTGCCGATAATATCAGACACATCTAATGCGTGTTTTGTATATGTTGATTTCAGAAAAGAAGGTACTATCATACTTTTTATACCTATTTCAAACATATGCACTAGCAAAATATGGTGTAAAACCTTTGTTACACAGTGCACTCTTGAAAACAAAAAATATATCAAAGTTTCTCTTTAGATAATATAATTAAGGATCAACTAAAGTCTATGCCCAGAAATGCAAATTTCATAGGTAATGACCCAATTTACACGTCACTGGGATATTGGGTCAGCATACGAGCTTACGTACTTACGGTCCACCTAGTCTTATCTTATTGAGTTATTATTACCTCCTGGTATTGGGATCTTTTTGTTTGCCAATAGTCGCTGAGGGTGCCATTTGCCCACAAATTCATATGAAAACAACTCATTCACTGACCATTGGTGATTTCCCCATGTAACGTCTACCCTAGGATTTATTCTATCCGCTCGTGTCTGAAACTGAAACCTTTTGCAATGTTTTTAATTTCTTTGGATCCTGGTAATAATCCTTTGTCAGGCGAGGCCAAACAGTCGCACATCAAGTGTTTCAACTGTCTCGTCTTCCTCTCCACACAATTTATCGTCAGCATTTTGCTTATCAGAGAGGCCCATTTTGTCCAAAAGACTTTTTAAACGAAGTCCCAAACCTCCGCCGTTACACCTCACACTCATACGTTTATTACATTACACATAAAATAAACATCACTTGTGACTTCAGAGAGATAATATGCTACATAAACTTGCCTACAGGATATCGAGCGGTGCTCCAGATTTGAATGAAAGAAAGAATTGCTGTGTTCAAACTCCACTTTTTGACGGGTTTTTTGAAAGATTAGCAGAAGAATCGTCGTTGCGATAACTCAGGGAGTCGACCCCTTGGGCTGGGACAGCCAAGTTCTTAAAAGGCGTCCAAGTACTTCTTATACGCAACGTTAGAAGACCCAAGACTAGATGGGTTTAGTTAACAGTTGGAGGATGGCAGCAAATGGTTCGTTATGATGATGCGAGAGGCATCATCATAACGAATGGCCATAGCAGTTCAGAATTGCAGATTAAGAAGACGTTTCGTGACGTCAGACTCAGATATCGAAGGCTGAAAAAGTGACTCGTCCTGACGTCGCTCTGACTCAAGTTGTTTTCGAATTTTTTGCAGCAATACCAAGGAGTTGAATGCCTTGCCCGAATTTGTGCTTCCGCATGTGTATAATCTAAATATCTTCAAGGCAAGAGTAAATAGATATATCATAGGTAAGCGTGCTCTTCCGTAGACTGCATCATCATTCACCGGCAGGTATGATCGTGGTCAAACGTGTACCTAGTCTGAATAAAAAAAAGCAAGTTTGTGTAAGATATCCCTGATGGCTATAATACTCAACCTATATAGATGCATGGTAAGGGTGGTTCCTCATTCTACATATATAGAGGTGACGGAGGGACTCTTTTATCTCTATTCCCACTCGTAATATAAGTTATCGGGAGTGGACATCTTTTGACGTTTGTTTGGAAGGCTGTCTCAAGTTAGAAATAACTAAAGTTGTTTTTGACCAGTAATTTTTTTTCCTAACCTCATGAGGCTTATGTTTTTGAAAGATCTAAACTACTCTTAGTAACCGAGTATTTTAAATATGACATACTTGTTTTTTTTTAGGTACAGAAAACAAAATCATGCTTGATTTTTTTTAAAGTTGATCTAATAGGAATATGCCTATGAATAAAATCCAGTCTGAAAGTTAGGGTATTCGGACTTGCGAGGATTTTGAAGTACATGAAGGTTGAATTGTATATCCTAAGCAGAAAAATCGCAAACGAAGTAATGCTAGAAATAAAGCGAAAATGGAAAAATCCTTTGACTCGTGTGACCCCCGCTAGGCGCCCTCTTGAGGTCCATATTGGAGAATAAGGTATTTCTGCTTTAACAGGGTGTGTCTTGGTAGCTCAGTTGATAAAGGTAGACTCTCTAAGTGCAGTTTTATTTCTCATTAATATATTAATATTCGAATATCTTATATTTATTAATAATATTCGATATTTAACAAATATGTACATTCATCGTCATCATTATCGGTCGCCTGTTTCAGACCACTGCTAGACAATAGGCTTCTCCTAAAGAGTACATTAGGGAGGACTCAAAACTTAAAATTGACATATTTTTGTAAGGAAACTTATACAATTTTGTAGAATTGTACACTGTAAATTTGTTGGCTAGGCCACTGAGAGCCCATTCGGGTCTCTCCTATTAATTGAATAAAAAATATATACATTAAAAAATAATACAATTTTCAAGCACAATTTCTTGCATTTAGACAAACAGAAGTAGAAAGGCGAACATATCCCTGTAAGGGATCTTGTCCATTTTGTGTTCATCATTATGAATCTTATGATATTATTCGAACACAATACAATTTTGATAAATATCACATGAAGAGGCTGTATTTGTTTTTTCACAAGAAAATCCTTAAGGCTTTACTCAGATGTAAGTTACTTTATCAGATAACCCTCTGGTATTTGTTTTCTTGAACCTTTGGGCTCACCTTCTGATAGTAGATTGATATTTTCACAATAGATTTTCTTATTGAAACGGTTTTTTTGTTTCACATTGTAGTTTTTTCAGACGATTGTTTTTAGTTTTCGTAGCCAAAATGGAACTTTGATACAGTATTAGTGGTAGGTATATAGTTTCGTCGCGTCTGTCTGTCTACCTATCTCAGACGTCTTACGTAAGTAACTATACACAAAAATGCTAGAATAGAATTTTGGGATATTTTTATTTAACCCTTTAACAGGCAAGACTCAGATAAATCCTGTGGCCTCAACGCCATTATAATATATACTTAGTACGAAAAATTCTGCACAAGAAAAAAAATATAGAAAGATAGTGCTGTGCTATAGGGTGGTCGTTTTTAAGACCGGTGCCCTATAAAGGGTTACGAGCCTAGATTGTCTCGCTGCTGGGCAAAGGCTTCCCTCCTTTTGACTCTTCTCCCACTACGAGCAGTTTCTATCGAAGGTATTGAGTTCGTCTCGCCATCACCGTCTAGGCCGCGGCCTCGTGTTCTATTATTTGGTATCCTGCCCGTTGTTTTAGCCCACAAGTCTGACATATGGCAAACATGTCCAGCTCAGTCTCATTTCAGTTTGGCGGCTATTACTGCTATGTCAGTAATTCGAGTCTTAGAGCGTAGTATGGTATTTTTCAAGGTGGATTTAGACTAAACGAGTGAATGATCATTCTATCCCCCCACTCTACGAAATCAACGAATTTCGATGAATTACGTTTTGTGTAACGAACGAATTTTGTAGTGGGATAGAATAAGCATTCGCTCGTCTGGTCTAAATCCACTTTAATTTGGGGTAGCTTAACGCCGAAAATACTTCGCTCCACTTTGCAATTAGTTTACCTATATGTATACAAAAAAAAACAAAAATATAAATTGTAATACGTCAACGCCATGTCACCGATAAGCTGTTAAGATTAGCCGTTAGAAATTTGGCAAAGAAATATCCACAATCCCACTTCCACATATCCGTATCCCAAGTATCGCACGGCCGATCTTGGACGATTGGCGGTCGTTATTGCCCCTCTGTTTCGCCGAATGGCCTGCTCAGTGGCCTCGGGCCTCGATAACGGCCTCGTACTCTAAAGACGATCTACAGTAGACTCCGCATTTGAGGCACTATTTTTTTCTGAGACTTTTACATTTTGACAAACTGACAATAAAACTCGTGCCACTATAATAGCCCCATGCC
>JALPQI010025284.1:0-18188 GCA_025490895.1 Thaumatotibia leucotreta
GGCTACATTATTATACCAATATATTTGCACCGTCTATTTAGGTTAGTTTTGATTTAGTTATGTAGGCTCTGAGTAGTTTTTTACTTCTGTGAACCTTACCTACTGATTAGATTTTTTTTAAAGAATTCCTATTGCTTCTGTATTTATTTACTAAGGAAGCTGACATATTTTTCGAAATATTGTTAGTAAAACGATCAGCTCTCCTCATAAATTAAATCTTATTTCTCAATTTTAACGAAAAATAATTATAAATTTTTCATCCGCAATTTCCAGACGCGTCTGTTATTTTTCTATATTTAGTTGGATTATTTTACTTATGATTTATACGACCATAGGCCGACATAGCGATTGTGTATTTTCACAAATAAATTATCCATTTATCCAGTGCTTTTAAACCCCTTCAAGAAAATCATATCAGAAACTCAAAACTACACATTTGGTGTTTATTGTCATGAAACTTTTGATCACGAATTGAAATTGAAAGTGAAATCTATCATATCTAATGGAATGATGTAGATGAATTATTAGGAATAACATTTACCACAGTTTGGCGACGAAATCAATTTATTTTTATTGAGTTTTTTATCTGCTTTATGGAGTTAGTTATTTTAGTTTATTGTACTTGCGTTTATATCAAATTTCTAGTAAATGAAGATATTTGTATTACAGTGTTAAGAAACTCCATAAAAAAATTATAGGTATGGGACTTTCCTACCTTTGAATCATAGATTACTGTTGATGATAATAATGACAGTTGAATCACAAAAAATTGTATATTATATCTAAATATTACAAAATTGCAATTCTATGTACTTAAATATGTGCAATTTTAACGTACAACAGAAAGTATAAATTATCAAAGTTAAATAATAGGAAAATGCACATAGGTTGAAGAATTCGTTTTTAAGTGTTTTTACCTAGCCAACCGCTATGCTTGCAACAAATCTCGTTATCAATTTTTTTCATAATAAATAAATAAAATAGTATTTCGTTTTAGTACTTAAGTGTTTTTAGTAAGAATGCGTGCTTTCTTAGAAAAATCGTTTCATGATTATCATCCATGTCAATAGACTTATAATAACATGGCTTTATAGAATCGATGTTGGTCCGTGGTCGTCCACCTTCACCACGCGCCATCGTTGTTCTTATCTGGAAGCAATAAATCAGCTTGTTAGCCTTCTACCCCTTGCTGATACTCCATTTATTTTGAGACCGATAACTCACATTAATTTCATATTATTTATTGTCTAAATGATTTGTCGGTTGGGCGAGTAAGATAAGTAAAAAATATTTTACAACTTTATTATTGTTTTGATAATTGAATTAAAATCATAATTATAATCGGATAGAGTTCATAGCTAATAAGCAAAAAATAAAGTTACTTGTTCTTTTTCTCTGTTGAATATATAAATAATCATTTGAAAACCTAGTGTGCCTTGAACTTGCCGCTTAGCTCGAAGAAAGTTGTTTCATTTTTACAGCATATTGGAGTCATAACATGCACAGTCGCTACGAAACATAACGATCCGAATGTATCTCTGTCGCGATACTGTACCGCTGGGAGTCACGAGTAGGTAATAAAAATTCCGGCACGCGCGTTACCAGTGTGCTTCGAGAAAGTAATCCGCGAAGAAATACAGCCGCTACCTACTGGTTCCACATTTGTAACTCCGAAATCTCCATTTCTCTTTGACTTCCAGTCGTTTCAAAAGCCACTGACTCCCTGGTGTGTCGTATGGAGGCGACACTCATAAAAATTCGCCGTGCCGAAGTTCGGCTTAACGAGACGCCGTTGGTGAAAGCGAGCGCAATTTTATTTTTTTATAACTATCGCTCTGACTATTTGAAGGCAGTTTGAATCTAGTTTGCGTGTAGGAACGATTAATGACACGATTTTTACTACATTTTTCAATTTTGCAGAGTTCCGGAGCCTTTATACGCCAGATTTTTGGTAGGTTAGCGTGGATAATATAGGTATTGTATATACAGCTCGTAGAGCCATCTGCTTTGTACAATTTATCACCTGTGATTATTCTAATTATGAAAACGGTAAACAGAATTGAAAATTTGAGAGTCCATTCGCTTATTATCACCCAATAGACCCTATGGTGACGAAAAATATCTGTAGGAAACTTTCATACATTCATCAGCCTATGATAGTCCACTGCTGGATGTAGGCCTCTCCTATTAACTATGCGTATAGACGCATTAGGAGGTAAATGCCCATAATCCCCACGCTGGGCAAGCGGATTGGCGATCGCAATAATGTGTCCACTATGCGCTGCTGCCCATCATCAATCTTTTATCAAACCTACACGAAATTATTAAAATGTTAAAAAGAACTTTCAACTAAATATATGACTTTAAATCCAATCATGTTTTTTTTCCACTTATGATTCGCCATGCCCAGCACTCAGCAGCCGTATGATAAAACCCAAAATTCAAATTATCAACTAAAACTGAAAATAAACTTGCGTATTAAAAAGGTAGCAAAATTTTCATAAGGCTAATAAAGAAGACGTTAAATAAAACCGAAACGCTACTTTATCCTTCATGAAGCGCAATTAGCAATTCTGAGCCCCACGTGCCTGCCGTTAAAGCCCCAAACAAATTGCATTTCAATTAAAGATCTTTATTTATGAGCGTAACACTGCATTAAATCTCGGATGATGTCTCCAACGAACCTTAGCTTTCTCCTTCATTAATAAACAAACCGAGGGACAACCATGAACTGCACATGGAGTTAAGAATAATAATTTAATATATTGGAGTGTGTTTTGGGATAAGTTAGTCGCCGGATAAAACGTATAATTTACTGAATAAATGACACATTTAATTGACTACAGTAATTAAGAAAGAACGATCACACGGTATTACACTATGCGAACACGTCATCAACCTATTTCAGTCTCCTGCTGGACATACTCGTATGCCTCTCGACACTGTTCCAACAAGCCTAATATGTAGATATATATTAGGCTTGTTGGAACAATATCATTTTATTACCTTCACTTTTGGCTAGCGCCTCATAGGTACATTCTGGTAGTTATTTAAAGGGTGTATTTCATAGATTTTAGAAAAATGGCGGTAGTTTAATTTTGTGTGGCAGTTGCATGCAACTATTACGGTTTACTTTACTATTTAGTAAGAAAATAATATTTATCTTTGGATTGACTATCGGGATTCAAAAGTGTATAGATCCAAAATTATCTGAATAATTAAATTATCTGAATATTTAAAATATTTAATTTAAAACGAATATTGTTAATATTAAACACATAATTATGTCGAGTGTAACAAAAATGTAGCTCTGTGGCACAGAAAATGACTGGGTTTCGCGGAGTTTACATCTTCTTTCGAACGGGCGTTTTAACGAGCTCTTTTAATTGCGGCTACGTATTACCTACTGATTGTGTTCACTGTGCTTATTTGAAAACAATGAAAAACCTTCCTGTTTGTTGATTAACTTGTATTTTTTTTAAATTATATTTATAAAAAAAACTCCCATGCCCTATATAAGGTAGGGGACATCAAAGTTTGTATTGTAAGGGATCACCTTTGTATACAAAATTTTCAGACAAAAAAATTTACGATTACTTAAATTTTGCATTATATACATTTAAAATAAAAGTTGTTTTTACCTTATATGAATAAGAGTTTTAAAGCTGTATTACACGTTGCCATTTAAATTTTGTTGTAATGAATATACCAAACTGCGTGTTGTTTCACCCGGGATAGCGTTGAAAATGTCAAAAAATGTGGGAATGTACGATAATTTGGTCGTGTGGTCGGCAGTAAGCAATGTAAGCATACATTTCGTCACCATCTCAACTCCTCCTGCGGGTTTCATAAGAGTCGAATAAGGGATTGAAGTGATACTTACTATTTCTTTGATAAAATATTGATGATGGACAGCAGCGTCATCGTCGTGGACACATTACTGCGATCGCCAACGCA
Source organism: Thaumatotibia leucotreta (assembly GCA_025490895.1). Lineage (NCBI taxonomy): Eukaryota > Metazoa > Arthropoda > Insecta > Lepidoptera > Tortricidae > Thaumatotibia > Thaumatotibia leucotreta. Next base: position 3,958 of record JALPQI010025284.1, read on the forward strand.
CTTGCCCAGCGTGGCGATTATGGGCAATTACCTCCTAATGCGTCTCGATACGCATTGTTAATGGAGAGGCCTACGTCAAGCAGTAGACTAACATAGGCTGATGATGTGATGTATGAAATTGTACATTACTATTATATTATTTACGGCAATTATTTAGTGATAAGTAATATTTCGCAAAAGTAGTTACGATTTTTTAGCCGATAAAGCGAGTACAGTAGAAGCGGGTATGTAAATATAGAACGAGACAATAATTTCTTGACGACTATGAAAATAGTACATTACTACCGATTCCGGGAAGTGACTGGTTGCCGGCCGAATATATGTAGACGGCCGAGCGAAGCGAAGCGAATGCTTTTCTCAAACATGCAATGAAATGAAACAAAAAATGTATCTTCTTTCTAAGAAATTATAAGTCAACTACATAACTAAGTCTTTGAAACACAACAAAAGTCAAATACGACACCGACGACCTAATTTTTTTTTAAGATAGACCTGTTTGAAAGTTGTAAATTTTTACTTTTAAAAAGCGGTATTAGACGACGCGGTCGGTTGGGTCCAATTAATCGCATGCGGTGATCGGGGCCGACGGATCGCGCCGTATAATACTGCTTTTTAAATATGATTTTGAGTAGTTATTATACATTAATTTTAAATTATATAATTTAAATACCTAATTATAACTGCAAAAATTTGCCAATCATTTTTTTTATACTAATATTACTTACAGATAATTATTGGCTAAAAGCCAAGATGGCAGGTCACAACCCTATGCCAAATGAAAATTAAAAAAGAGGCACTTGCCGGCCTAGGCCGGCAACGAGGTACTTCCCGGCCACTTTTTAGGCACGTAACTACAACATTTCATTGCATGTATGAGAAAAAAAAATTTTTTCATCTTTTTCCGGTTTTTGACAAGTCTTTCTATTTCAATCGACTTTTTCTGGTAAAAATGAAAATTAGACCTAATTCACAATGGTGTAGAGTTTGGAATTAAAGTGGAAACTATAATAGTTTTTTACGAAAAAACCCGGAAAAACGAGCTGTTTGGCAAAAAACTGAATTCAATCCGGAAATTTTCAACGCTAATCCGGAATATTGTAACGTAATCTAAATATTAAATTGGTTACAATTTTTAGCCTCTTTTTGGCTATGCCTAGCATGCCTTATTTATTTGGATTATTAGCAAGCCTCTAAGTATACAGGGTGTAAGTCTAATACGGGCGAAGCTCTTAACGGGTGTTAGTTTACGACATAATAATTACATTCAAATAACTTTTACTTAAAATTAGAGCAACAAAATTTTTCATACAAAATAATTCGGCGCGCAATGTAGAGCAACATATGCGAGTTAAGCACTCGTTGACAGCTAATTTCAAATGCAGATGACATAACTGCCATATCAACAATAACAAATGTTCGTACCTACATTGCTGCTCCGATAATCTTAAAAAAATTCTGTGGGGTCTAAATTAAGAGTAACTGTAAAAAAACCTTGTAATCCATGATTACACTAATGAATCCCATGCCTGGTTTAATTGATCGCCCGTATTAGATTTACACACTGTATATTGATAAGACCGAAAGGGATAAACAATTTATAGCGGCTTGCTAAGTTAAGAGACGTTTATGAATAAGGGGGTAATTTCATACATGACTATCAGTTTCACATATGAATTCAATTTAAAAATATTATATACTTATCACCTCCTATATTAACCCTCAATATTCGCGATTCGCCCCTATAATATTTACACTCTGTATGTTACTTACTTATTTCTTCCTTAATATTTTAATGTAAGGTCTATTACAAGTATACTAACTTGTAATTTTACAATTTAATTTAGACAAATTGTACGTTATTCTCTTGTAGTTTACCCAATGTTTATTCCGATATACGTTTCATTTATACAAAAAAGATTACCCAAATCGCATGACTACGAGGACTAAATGAATTCGGTTTCATCTCGCACAATTTTAATTCATCCATCAAGTCACCGAGCGACACGACAAGCACCATGTGTTCAATTTGAGCTCTGCAGCGTTCACATTCGCGCGACTAACGTTATTTGCTGTCTGGACGAAGAAAAGTCAGCCTTAAGAATTAGTGATAAGGATTTCAGTAGTGATTTTCCTATGTAGCAGTTCTCCTTGCGTTTGTCTGCTACGGTAGGTACATCAATTAAGCACTTCCTTAATGGCAGGGAAAAAGGTTAGGGAGCTGATTATGACACATCACATTGCTTAGCGTTTCGGGTAACTGTTCATAATAATTTATAGTAATTAAAATGGTGAGGATACTTGAGGAATTTTGATATACCGTTATATCAAACTTAAGAGCTGTTAAGTCAAAAATATGAGAAAATTCGCGATCGTGGTTAAAGTTATATTAAGTTGTAGTCACGGACTGGAACCGTTATTTTCTCCATACAAAAGAACGGTTCTTTTTTTGTTCTTTTTCGTTCTTCCGTATGTAAATTCTAAGTTAGTGGATTATAATATATGATTGGAAGAGTTAATTTGGTGTGGCTCTTAATAAAAGATCTATTCTGTTCTTTATATGTGATGTTTCTTAGGCCGGCCTTATACATAGAATCTGGAATCAGAATATGAATTATTACTCTAAGGCCGGCCTTACACATCCGGAATCAGAGTAAGTATTCATACTCGTAATATGAATTTATACTCTGATTCCGGATGTGTAAGGCCGGCTTTAGAGTAATAATTCATATTCTGATTTCGGATGTATAAGGCCGGCCATATAGATCGGCAACATCGGACTAAGTAATATAAAAAATGGGGTCCTATTGAAGACTTTTTTGTAATATTGTTATTTTATAAGGTTATTTAACCGAAACAAAAATGTACGAATAACGATAACTTTCTAAACGTCGTAAATAGCAATGTCCTTCCGTGAAGTAGTTTTAGATTTAAAAGTCAAAATTTCAATTAACGGATTGAAGTAGAAAAAATATATTTGAATATAACGTAGTCATAAATTAAAATAAAATACGAAATGTGAGTATTACGACTTTAATTAGACACCATAGCTTCGTTTCAGTGTAAATCCCGGAAGCAATTAAACAGGGAATCGGCTAAAAATGAGAAAATAACATTTTCAATATTGTAAAATGAAAATTAATTAACCTCGTCCGCGTTTGTTTGTCAATTAATATAAAATCCTTATCCTTTTTTCACTCAGATGGATATGCCTCCGGTGAATTGGATGATATATGAAGATTTAACAATCGTTTCATATTTCTGAAATGTTTCAATGTAAAATGCTCTTTATTTTACGGTATATTTTACTATACAGGTAACATTATTTTATTACATATGTAATGTATGTAGGTTCGGGATAGTGTACCTGCCGAGCGCATTTTATTTGTGTTAGTTAAGCTTTTTTTCCACTTTAACGATTTAATTGCTGGGATATCAGATTTATACTAGGAATAAAATAGGTTTTGTGGTGTATTTAGTAAGACACCGGGGAGAAATTTTATTAGTAACGAAACTTCTTTAGGTACCTAATGTTCTCGGTTACTTAAATTTAACAGATCATCGGAGGACCGTTAGATAAGATTATATTTATTTCCGATACAAACACGGCATGTAATATTTTAATATGTAGGTACATAAATATATTTTTCTCAAGCATGCAATGAAATGTTGTAGTTACGTGCCTAAAAAGTGGCCGGGAAGTACCTCGTTGCCGGCCTAGGCCGGCAAGTGCCTCTTTTTTTAATTTTCATTTGACATAGGGTTGTGACCTGGTATCTTGGCTTTTAGCCAATAATTATCTGTAAGTAATATTAGTATAAAAAAATGATTGGTAAATATTTGCAGTTATAATTAGGTATTTAAATTATATATTTTGAAATAAATGTACAATAACTACTCAAAACAATATTTAAAAAGCAGTATTATACGGCGCGATCCGTGGGCCCCGATCACCACATGCAATTAATTGGACCCAACCGACCGCGTCGTCTAATACCGCTTTTTAAAAGTAAACATTTGCAACTTGAATCTTAAAAAAAATTAGGTGTCGGTGTCGTATTTGACTTTTGTTGTGTTTCAAAGACTTAGTAATGTAGTTGACTTATACTTTCTTAGAAAGAAGATACATTTTTTTGTTTCATTTCATTGCATGTTTGAGAAAAGCATTATACATAGGTACCTCGGCCATGAAGTGACGGGTTGCCGTCCGAATACTATCCGGCCTTGCTTCGCTCGGCCGTCTACATATATTCGGCCGGCAACCAGTCACTTCCCGGAATCGGTAGTAATGTACTATTTTCATAGTCGTCAAGAAATTATTGTCTCGTTCTATATTTACTTACCCGCTTCTACTGTACTCGCTTTATCGGCAAAAAAATCGTAACTACTTTTGCGAAATATTACTTATCACTAAATAATTGCCGTAAATAATTGCAATTTTGAGAACAATTAGTAAAGTGTACTGTGTACCTACATCGCTTGTTGGTTGCCATTTTAAACATTGTGCCACAGGAATTATTATTTATTTGAGGAATAATTTGATATTCTAAATATCGTTTCCACTTGGCATAGCAGAGTCACAGTCGCATAGAGTCTATTGCAGCTTTAATGTCCCGTGGTTTGGATTCCGTCCACGTACGGACGTCACCGTAAAAGTGGTCGCGCGCTGGCACTGTTCAAATTGTTTTCTACCCACACTACTCACGCTGCAGTTAACGCGCCAACAAAGTGCTACGTAAATGTTAAACATAGGATGCGGTACGTGTAGGTACCTTAGTTTTGATACAAGTATACACTCCACGAGCTTTAAGAACAATGTTCGGAACTGTTGACCTCGTGTTCATCAAACTATCAATAAAATTCGGATGAAATAATTAAAACTCATGGTTTGTAAATATAAGATATAATAAAGGTATGAAAAAAACCGGACTCGCGCGCGAAGGGTTCCGTACCATTATCCATTTATTATTAAAAAATACAGTTAAATCAACCTACTTCAAAAACTATAGTATATAATTTAATCAAACTAAAAGTCGTCGATAGAGTTTATTAATGTGCATAACACATATTTTTTTTATAATTTTTTATCCCGTAGCTTAAAAAATACAGGGGTGGGGGGTATTTTTCAGACTTTGAGAGTTGATATCTCTAAAACGATTTGCTTAAATAAAAATAAGATTTACAAACCTTCGTATCATTTTCAAAGACCTTTCGATTAATACCCCACACGCTTATATAAAACTAAAAAAAATGTTCTATCCCTCAGTTACATGTATGGAAGGCCCCCGCCCCAATGGTTTTTTTTTTACAATTTAGTTTCATAATCCTGTAGCGGTTCATACAACACATATCCTTACCAAATTTTGTTACTGTAGCATTTATAGTTTCCGAGTAAATCGGCTGTGACAGACGGACAGACTGACATGACGAATCTATAAGGGCTCCGTTTTTGCCATTTTGACTACGGAACCCTAAAAAACTACCAAGCTTACCAACGCTGGCGATCGTATCGTTTTTTTCTTTAGTGTTACACAACATAGTATATATTTATAAGTAGTGTTACCTACTACTTAAGAACACAAATCAAATATTCAATAAAAACAATTTGATTTATTATACAAAATATCAATGGCTTCCTAATTAGAAAGTGAAATTAAGTTTTGGTATACATATTTACTTTATTATTATTATTAGTATGTATATATTGTACTATGTATAATCATATTACTTCGAAATTAGGTAACTGAAAACATACTTATTGCATCCAGAAAGGTAACGTATAAAATAAAGGCGTGACATGACTACAAATAAATTTAACTTTGATTCGAACAATGAGCGTTTACTTTGGTTAATAAAAATTGTTTAATCCAGCAACCGACAAAATTTCATGTTTTTACACCAATTTTTCCATGTTAAAATATTCAAATATTCCAACGGCACACTTGAGCCTGTAGCTTCGGTCGACATTTTGGAATGGAAATAGACTGTTCGTGCCGACAAGGGGAATCGTATTCGACATTTGACGCAAAATGATGAAGCAAATTTCAGGAAAATGCCAAATATTATGCACAGTTAAGTATCAATGGTTTATTTCTTTGCGCAAAGGTAATTATACAGCATATGCAAAACATACAGCTACGCAGTACAACACATTTCCTTGATACAGTTGCATTTATTTTTACACCAAACAAGTGTCTGATAATCATTTTCGACCTCCTTAAGTTTTAATATTTTTTATATGTCTTGATATGCCGTTCCTCGTTGATTTTTAGGGTTCCGTAGCCAAAATGGCATAAACGGAACCCTTACAGTTTCGCCATTTCCGTCCGTTCGCAGCATAGCTCAGTGACCGTTAATACTAGAAATCTGCAATTTGGTACAGGTATACATATTAATCATGCCAACAAAGTGGTACAATACAAACAAGTAAAAAAATTTTTTTTCGAGTACCTGGTGAAGTGGAGATAATTTTTTTATTTGCTGTAATCCTATAGTGTGGGATATACTTGAATCTCTTAAAAAGAATAAGGGTCTTAAAATATATTTTTTTTTCTCGCAATATTTTCGGAGATGATCGCTCCAGAAGAAAAAAAAAATTGTGTCGCCCCCCCCTCTAGTTTTTGATCCGTAGGTCCAAAAAATATTAAAATAATCGTGAATAGTGAGTGGGCTTATAGAATACTTTAAAATAATTATAATTTGAACATAATCGACCCAGCCGTTTTTGAATTACCACGGAACCTTACACTGAGCATGGCCCGACATGCTCTTGGCCGGTTTTTTACTATTATTACCAATATTTTCTAATGGCAAAAATCCCCACAGTAATAATAAAAAAGTTACCGGGAGAGGAATGTCACTATCCCTCAATATTCCCGAAATATTAATATAATTAAGCGGTAAGCTCAATTAAGGTTTGTGTCGTGAGTACAGTCGAGTTCATAAATATGTGTACAAAATACTTATTGTATCGGGATAAGGTGCACAACTGCATACATATTTGTGAACTCGACTGTACTAAGCGATAGCAGACATCATAACCTAGGAAATCATATTTGTCATAAACACACAAAGGCCGGGATTTCAACCCAAGACCTCCAACTTCGTAGGCAAACTCACTACTGAGTAGTGAGGTAATGAAGGCTGTGTCTAGTTTTCAAACTTATTGTGTAAACAGTCGTTATTAATGAATTAATATTCACATATCCACGTTTTGATATAAATTAAGCGTATCTGGTAAGAAGGTAATTAACAGTTTTTACATAAGAACCAATACGATAAATTAATAACTAGAGTATATTTTCTGTTCGTGAAGTATAAAATTAAGGAGAAAATTAATTACCACTTAATTATCAAATACGTGGAAATCTAAATTGTCATTCGTTGTTATAAATCTCGATTGCCAAGAACTTTTGCCTATTAAAAATTAATGCCTAATGAAGGTAGGTTTAACGATATAATGATTCTGGTCATTAGCATTTTTAATGAGGCAAGAATATATTTATTATTTTGCAGTTTGGTGACGGCAGTAAGAATACATTTGTCACTACCCCAACTCTTCCTGTGGGTGGCGTAAGAGTCGGCTGAGGGGTTGAAGTGTCACTCACCATTTATTTATCGAAGATTGATGATGGGCAGCAGCATCATGAATCATAGTGGACACACTAACTGCGATCGCCAATCCGCTTGGCCAATGTGGCGATTATGGGCATTTACCTCCTAATGCGTCCATACGCATTGGCTAAGGAGAGGCTGTTGTCCAGCAGTGGACTGATATAGGCTGATAATGTGAAGAATAAATTTACCCGGTTTTTAACACATGTCAAATATTAATCATAAAATTGTTTAAAACGTTTGATATTAAACAAAGATATGATTTATTATTATCTTCACAAATTCATAAGTGATAGTAATTACAACTATGTCTTAAATATATGAGATAGCTTTCATTTTTAGTTAACATCTACAATTCTACATTATGCAAGTAGGTACCAACACTTTTACCCAAATTATTTTTCTTTGAAATGCTTTCTCGTGCAACTGAGATGTAAATTTAAAATCCAGAAGTGGGTAGCCAAAGGAGTCCGTCATGACTCGGCAGAGTTGCATCGCATAGCAAGGCTTCAGATTTGAATTGCATATCTTGACGAGACGTATGCAACGTCAGAAGTTACTTTCTTGCATCGTTTGCGGCATAAGCTTGCCCATATTTAGTTGAATGGCTTGTTTGGTCTCAACTTACCAAACCTTAAAAACTTTTGGAATAAATATGGACGAGATGAGATGCATTATCATAAACTTTCTGACATCTGACGTGAGTGACTGACATTAGTTAGTGGAATATTTGCAAATAGTTCAGAAAGTTTCTCTTTATATTCCAAATGTATATCCAAGTTGAGATATTCTGAAACCTGAAATATTAATTTGAAAGCTGGTTGTTGTTGGAAAACTGTAAGCTGTTTTTGCTTTTTTAGCCGTGGATAGAAAAATGTTGTTTACAATACAAGTGTGGAAAGCCTACATTTCAACATGTGTATCATACAACATTTTACAATGCATTATGTGAGGAAAACCAGACTATCTCGGCAATACAAATCAGGCCGTGCGGAAAAGTATCACTTTCTGTGCATAAGTTTAAACTTAAAAAGAGCACTTTCTGAGTATATGCATTGTAAATAGGATTTTTTTGTATCTGCAACCATGGTCGAAACGTCACGCTGTCTTATCGGCGGCCTAGATATAATGATAATGAAATGACAGCGTTTTAGATATTATCTCAAAACGATGTTATTTCATGGTGTGCATAAAAAATAGCTGGGCATATCATGATTTGTCTGATAAAAATTGCGTACAGCAGATTGATTAAGAGCAAAACATTCGTTGATATTCCTAGCTGTATTCACATGGGCACATCGTATGTGTTGGTGTTGCGACATGGTTTAGTGTGTGAAAAATGTAGGTGTCAGAAATTATTGTGTACGTCCAAATTTAATAAAAACTCATGGAATAATTTTACACAAATCCCTCACTAGGTATTGCTTGTATTGTGTGATACATATACATAATATTTAGCTAATAATACTAATAGTACTACATACATACTTAAATGCATAGAAAAAACCGTGTCCATGTCACAAAAATTTGTAATAACACACTAATAAATTCCGTCGCCGTTACTCACTACTGACTAGTAGTTGCCAATTTCTAAGAATGAACTTTGAAGATGAAGTCTGAGGGCAAGTTTCCCCTTTTTCCGATAGTTTTAACGTCATTTATATAAGGCTCATTACTAAACAGTCAAATGTTCATTCTTAGAAATCGGCAACTATAAACTACGGACGCTGACTTTAAATAATACTTAGGTAGCGTAAATTGCTAGTAACTGGCCACTCTCCAGAAACTGGACACCTTATATAAAAATGAACTATATATGTTTATAAACAATTAACGATCTGTTATGTCAACGTCAATCACTCTCCCTCTTCAAAATGAATTCTAATTATAAACACATTTTTTTTATTAGCCTGCTATTGTGTGTCCCACTGCTCGGCAAAGGCCTCTCCTCTCGTTTTCCACTCCGTCATATTATTGGCAAGTTCTCGCCATTCTCCGCCGAATGCGTCCAAGTCGTCCCGCCATCTCCTTTTCGGTCTGCCTCTGCTCCGTTGGCCATCGTGTGGGATCCACTCAGTGAGTGATTTAGCATATGGCAGACATGTCCGGTCCAGTCCCATTTCAGCTTGGCAGTCTTGACACCGACGTCTTCAATACGAGTTCTGGAGCGTAGGTCCGTGTTTCTGATCCGGTCAGTTCTTCGAACACCTAATATGCTACGCTCCATCGCTCGCTGGCAAACCTTTAGTTGGAACTTTTGGGCCTCAGTCAATAACCAAGTCTGAGTGTCGTAGGTTAAAATGGGCAGGAAGCACATGTTCAGGAGTTTACGCTTGAGGCAAAGAGGAAGGTTTCCCTTCAATAGCGACTTCATGGACCAGAAGCTCTTCCAGGCATTAGAAATTCGTCTGTCAATTTCCAAAGACTGCATGTTTTCGAAGGAAGCTATCTGGCCCAGGTATGTATACTCCTCAACGTATTGTATATCCTGTCCGTCCACTAGAACCTGTCATCAACTGAGTTGTCGCTCTGTTCATTCTGAGGCCAACGTCAAGGTTCGCCATGCTGAGGTCTTATAGCATTTGTTGTAGTTCGGATGCCGTGTGAGAGAAAAGAACAATATCGCGGGCAAAACATAGGTTTGTTAACCTTTTGCCATTGACGTTTATGCCCAATTTCTCCCACGAGACCGCCAGCGTTTTAAATACCTCTTCGAGGCAACTGTTGAACAATTTTGGAGACAGTGGGTCACCCTGTTTAACGCTTTTTTCCACGTTGAATACGGGACGCGGTGCGTGCAGTTTAAATAGTAATGCTATTGTTGTAAATGGTTCTAACGAGTTCAACATACGTGGAGTCCATACCTTGATTCTGCACGGCGTGATAGACGCTATCGAATGCCTTGCTGTAGTCAACAAAAGCATGGTATAGAGGTTTATTGAACTCGTTAGACTTTTCAATTATTTGATTTAACGCATGGAGGTGGTCTGTTGTGGAGAAGCTAGGTCGGAAGCCGGCTTGTTTGGGTGGCTGGTGTTTATCCAGAAGTGGAGCGATTCTATTTTCTATTACTTTTATGAAAAGTTTGTATACCTACATGGGATATTAGATTTATGGGCTTATAAGCACATAGAGTTCATTTTTAAATAAGGTGGCCAGCTACTAGCAATTTACCCTACGAGTATGAAAAAAGATTGATTACGAGATAAATAATATATCATTCTATAGTAAAATATCTCCAAATAAGCATTGTGCCTTAAACACGAAGCTCCTATCTCTGGGTGGTGTCTGGCGCGCATTTAGGTACCGGTCCCACAGCGAGCGAGTAAGTGGTGAGCTGGCTATAGAAGAAAAGATAAGCGCTCCTGTGTAAATAAAGCAAGAGGGAGATAATTATAGCTCACTGCTGAGTAACTATGAACATCACATCATCAGCCTATCTGAGTCCATGGCTGGACGTAGGCCTCTCCTACTAACTATGCGTATAGACGCATTAAGAGGTAAATGCCCATAATCACCACGCGGGGCAAGCGGATTAGCGATCGCAGTAATGTGTCTACTATGATTGCGCTGCTCATCCCGTCATCAATTAAATCAAAAAATGATCAGTGACACTTCAATCCCTTAACGCTTATGACTCCCGCGGGAAGAGTTGGGGTGGCGACAAATGTATTCTTACTGCCGTTACCTCACGGCAAAATATGCATAAATAGGCACGGCACCGTGTCTCTTTTGTTTACAAGGGAGCGCTTATCTTTTCTTCATAAGCCTATAGCCCATCGCTTATTCGCTCGCGATGGAACCAGTGCCTTAGTTTATTTTATTTATCAACGAATATTCGTATTAACCTTGGATCTTTATAGGTCTATACCTACGTGACGAAAACATTCGCTTGCTATTGCTAACTATTATTTAGCACCAAACAACAACCTTGCAGTCTTGCACTAAGGTATAACTGTTACATAATTATTGCTAGCTACTCAAAATGCAGCGTTTCCAGTGTCCCTAGTTGAAACTTTGTATGAATTGTTAAATTCCATTTCTGAAAAGCTCTATGCGCCTCAGGCGTTCCTACTTCGTAACTAGAAATTAATTATGTATGTCTAGAATCTGTTCAGATACGGCAGTTCTATGGAGACAGGCGTCTTAATGACAAGTATTTATTTTGCGTTTAGCGGCCTATTTATAATCCCGGAATAAACGTAACATCCTTCAGATAAAATCATCACTATCTTTTATCTTTTTCCCCAGGCATATAAAAGAGAAGGACAACTAATATACTAAAATTTATCTGACTAATAATTATACCTGTTATTTTATTTAACCTCCTGAGTCCTGGATAAAAAATGAGTACACTCGCATAAAAGCCGAGAGTCCTTTATAACACTATCAGCGTAAAGTCCTGGGTAAAAATCGAGTACGCTCGCATAAAAGCCGAGAGTCCTTTATGACACCATCAGTGTTGAGTCCTGAACTTTCTGTCGCTTATTTTAAGGTTTAAAATGAGTCTGTCAGATTTTTGTTGGAACAAAGTTGGTTATATACTCAAAGAGGTATACTTTAAGCATAATTTATTTTACAAATTATTTGGGCGTTATAAAGGCCTCTCGGCTTTTATGGGACTAAGATTATATAATAAATGTGGCGAATATGTGTCATTTTGTATGAAATCAGGTTTATCTTTGAAAAATAAAATAAAATATAAGGGATTGTCAAAATGCTATAATTATCAAAAATAACAAAAATTGTAGAACCGTTCTGATGTCAGTACATTAAAATATTTCTTTTAAAATCTAATTCAATACAAAACTGTTGTAGTTAAATCAGTCTACTTCTCACATCACAATAGTGTCCTCATAAAGTAACTTTACTGAAGTATTTTAAAAACAATTGTAATAAACCTTATGTAACATTATATAACTAATTAAGAAATTTCAATCTACATATTTCAAGGAAAACTCATTTTTAACAAGTGTGAGAACTTAATTATGCTATGAACAAAGTTCGAGAGGGCTTTACAAAGGTCAAACAAATTTAACACGTAATTGTACTTCAAACATCATATTTACCATAAAACTAGTAATTACATTATAATAAACTTGTAAAATACTCATTAAATAAATAAAAAGATAGACAAAAACAAACAGGTTTAAGCGAAAAAATAAGATTGAACTTACCTCTACCTGCGCCATGTGACATCTTGCCGGACTTTTGACGTCGCACTGAACGGAATATTCTTTTTCACTGGGCAATAGCCTTTACGAAATAGAGATAGATATATTTCTGATTGGACGACAGCCATTGATTCGCAAATTCACGCAATTATTGCCTGATTTTAAGCGCGAAACATTAAGGCCTTTATAACGGACAATCGGCGTTTATGAAGAACTTTCGTTTTTAGCGCTCGGCCTTTACACATGTCATGATTTTGGCCGTTATAACGGACTCTGGGACTTTATTTATTACTTTATTTTTTAGCGCTCGGCCTTTACACATGGCCTGATTTTGGCCTTTATAACGGACTCAGGGACTCAGGAGGTTAAAACAAACAACCCCCCCCCCCCCTGAACCAGACCCTAAGTAAGGTAAGGTGGGGGCAAGATTGAACGGTTTTTTAACAAGACAAAAAGCTACCTGTATACGCTGTACCAGAAGGACGACTGTTTGTCTTACCCCATTAAAAAAACCGTTCCGTCTTACCCCACCTTACCTTATTTGTTAATGGGTAATTCTTAGATGGAAGTTGTATATAAATGTATATTACGATTTAATTATATATAGGTATAACATATTTAACTTTATTAAGACGGGGGAACCTAGTTGCACAGTATTTTTTTTATCCCAAACATAGTAAGTACACCAATTTAATAAAAATTCTTTAGCTTAGTATAACGTTTAAAAATGTGTATGTCCTACTCTCCTAAAAGGTAGTAAATACGTTATACGGCTTTTTAACTTACTGGTTACTAATAATTAAAGCCGTATAAGTCATATATGCAGCTTTTTAGCTTAGCAACACTGCACCTATTTATTTTTGTTGAAAATTTCAGTTAAAAATCGTATAGCATTTATACGTTATTTTTGGTTAGCATCTTAGCAAGATTAATACACATTAAAAAAAATGTAGTCTAAAAGTAAAATATAAATACCAATGGCATGGAATATACCCGTAATGCTTTATAAATTAGCTGTTAAATAAACATAGGGTTACGTACGAAGATAAATATTTTTATAGAATATCTTAAATAAATATGTCTCAGGAGGAACATCTTACTCCAATCGACTTAGTCCCACGGTAAGCCCAATTAAGGCTTGTGGCGTGGGTTACAAACGACGATATACCTACATAATAGATACTAAAAGGTATAAACAGCCACGACCAAGAAACAAAATAAATATTTGTGTTAATTAAATACACAAATAATGCCCCCGTTGGGATTTCAACCCGGAACCTCCAGCTTCGTAGACAAGGTCACTACCAACTAGGCTACGCTGCCGTGCAATTCCTAAACCACAGTAACTGCCAATTTCCGATTTTTGGTTTATTGGTGATCTATAATCAGCAAATCAAAACGCATAATCCCAATCGATCGGTTTTTAATTTGGAAAACTGGAACATG
>JALPQI010025285.1:0-14766 GCA_025490895.1 Thaumatotibia leucotreta
GTGACCGTATCTGCAGCATTGGTGACACTGGATGACTGGGAAATTGTATTTTTCCGTTAAAAAGGAATTATGAAATAGAAATACCCGTTGCGGAATTTTTTGTCCATCAACAGTGAGTACCACGGACTCCGTGGGAACCCACTCGTGTACTTCCCCTACCTTCTTTTTAACATTCAGCCGCCTGGCTTTTAATATCTTTCCAAAACCTTCGGGGGTTGCGACATTAGACACAATCTCCTCGTTGGTCAGATCTTTAGGAACCTTCCTGATAACAAATAATCTGCAAACGTTGAATGAGGGTATGAAAGCTAGGTACCGTGAGCTCTCCTCACTGCTAAATATGTCTAAGGACCTGTTTGCGTATAGACCATGTGAAAACTCCAAACTAATACGATTCCTGCCAATTTTCTTAATTCCACCTTGAACCAAACCTTTTATATTTTTTTCCCATACGTATTTCCCAAATTTTACTGGGTGAAGAGATGGGCTGTTATTTATTTCGCCTGTCGAGTCCGTTTTTAATTGAATGTGGACCACGAAAGGTCCACTATCATTGTATGTGTAACACTGCCTCCCGACGGGAGGCACCGCTGACGCCTGGGGTCTAGTTGTCTTTTGTAGCTTATTTTTAGTAAGGTCATCAGTGGCTACATAGTTCAAATTTGTTGCTGATGATCTTTTAAGTGACCCCGTGCGCGGTCTAGCTAAAGAAAACTCTTCGCTGTCGGAATCTGGGAAAACAGTCGCGGTTTTATTTGCCTCGGATGGACTTTGAGGAGTATTAATTTCCATATCTAAAGGATCGCCGGCCGGCCCTGGTGATGGGCTTGTAGAACCCATCACCCCGCCGGCCCCCACGGGATGTCCCGAACCAAACAAAATATAAATTAACTACAACAAAAATAAACAATCAATTAATTACCTACCCCTATCTACATAAACTACTCCCTAAAATAACTAAAATAAAATTTTTTCTCCAGAAATATTTTCAAATGACGTTACCCGTCCCGCACTCCACAGAGAAAAAAAAACTATCGCGACAGTAGCCAGCGGATAAATATATACGACATGACAGATGTTTGTGACGTTCAAAATGAAACTGGGAAGTGTTTTCTTTTACTTTATGGTTTTATGTGGTAGGCAACCCTACATTAATTAATTTTGTAAATATCGACTGGACTAGAAAACATTAATTTTCTTCACATTGTGGTTGCTTGATGTTTCAACTTCTTATGCAAAGATAAGGGTAGGTAAATTCCTTAGGATTCAAAAAACTAATCTAATCTTTTATTTTATTCCACTCGCAGGTAACATTACAAAACGACAACTGTCAAAAATGTATCTCATTCCACACAGCTCATGTTTACGACAGTAAAATTCTATTCCTGATTATTGCTTTCTTACTTAAAACTGAGATTGAAAAACCTTTTAAATTAAATTCCTCAACATATTTTCTGTGAATCTATTTGCTTGTCATTTGTGTTTTTAGGTTTCAACAGTAATCTCAAACTTAAGAAATCACGTGACATCACACGTTGTGCATATTCGGCGTAACGAAACAGTTGCAAGCACAGTACTTTCTTGACATGTAAAGATGGCAGAGGCGGCGTTTTCCGAAGACGGAAAATATTATTCTGCCATTAGCCAAGATGGTAGATTACGGATATGGGACGCCGAAACTAACGTCCTTAAACAAGAGTATACACCAGACCTCCATTTAACGTCCCCGCCATCATGTTTGCAATGGATAACAGTTGCAACGTCCAAGGTAAGTCAGTTTACACGTGGTTTTTGTTTCTAAACTTTACGTAAATACTTTATTTCTGACTTTTCAAGCCCTAAATAGGCGGTTTAGTAACTTATCATGATTACTCATTGGGACTAGATAAACAAAACTTGTTTTTCTATAAGTTTTGCGTCAAAAATAACATAACCTTAAAATTTCAGAATGCAAAGAAGAAGCGAAAATCCAGTGCGCCAGAGCAGGAGCAGCAAGAAGCACAATGTATAGCTATAGGAACAACTAGTGGGAAGATTTTAATATATTCAGTAGCACAAGCAAAAGTGGAAACAGTGTTAGAAGATAAGCTTGGAAAACCACAGGATCAAAAAATAACAGCCTTAGACTGGAGTAGGAGAGATGGTTTATTTAGTTGTAATAAGAGTAACTACATTAGTGAGTGGAAGTTGGGTGGGGGGAAGAACAGCAGGTACCATGTGAACCTGGACAGTAAGAATAAACCTGTCAGCACTATCAGTGCCATAAAACTTGTACCGCATAGTCAGGTAAGTTATACTTCATTTTTATAGAAGTTGAGAACGATGTAAACAAACAGTTGAAAGGAATATCAATGGTTTAGCACCATTTTATTGTTTTTGTGGTTTTGAATAACCTATTGGGAGGAGTTGATTAAATAATGATATAAATTTAGCAGTATTCAGTAGATTGGAAATTAAACACATCTTGAATAAATGGTTTGTTTATATTGTTCACAACTAGTTTAATTAAACTTAAAATTTGTTTGAATTACAATCTTCTTGTCTTTTGTATACTAATAATGTGTTGTGCAATATTGTAATAATTTTTGACATTTAATGTAAACTTGCAAAGTGTCTGGCAAGCTATTCCATTTCAAGAATATAGTTTGGAACAAGTCATACATATCAATTCTCTTTATACAACAAGCATTTTTGAACCTGTAGTAATTAAAACTACATGTAAAACATGAACATTGACATACAATGTGGCAATGCGGCCAGCCTTCTGGGCACACTGCCCATTGGCAGCTATTCATGTTTTTTTTTTAATTTGTAGTTTCCTTTTATTTAATTTATATATATTTGTTTATGGGTAGTTTTTATTTTACCTACTTTAAAGATGTATTCTAAGCTGTATACTTGTTTACCCTACTGAATTACTAACGAAACCGTCAATACATATTACAACTTTTGTGAGGAATAACAACAGTATCCGCCAGGTAATACAACACTGCCTTAGGCACTGGTCTCACCGTGAGCTACTAAGCTATGAACTATTGGCTATAAACACGAACAAAAGATACGAAGATATGTTTATAGCCAATAGTTCATAGCTTGGTAGCTTGCGGTGAGACCAGTGCCTTAAATAAAAAGTGTTGGATATTGCAGCACATTTTACTAACACATTCAGTTGGACCATTAGAATCTTATAACTGTTGCAAAAATGCATATTTGGTTGTTCTTCATTTATTTATTTTTATATATGCTAAATTCATAGTTTAAAGTGATTCAGACAACTGTAATCATAGCCAGAGAGTATAAATACTAGTTGATAGGCATATAGACTTACTTCATTAACATTGCCATATTGCTTTGAAATTAGCCTTTTGAATGCTTGGGTGGGTGTTAAAAAATAAAATAGATCTGTAAAGCAATAATGATAATTTATAAGATGAACTGATTTCAATGGACTCTCATAATAAAATCATGTCAAATGGCATCATCTGCATGATGCACAATTTTATGAAGACAGACATATGCCAACTTAGATCAAAAGTATCCTGAGAAGGATCTGGAACCTGTTAAATAAAAATTTCAGACTATATATATATATATACATATGTATATATACCTTACATATTGAATAATTTTCAGGAAACAAATGCCCAATATATAATAACAGCGTCATGGCAGCTCCGAGTGTGGAGACTTCATGATGGTGAAGCCACGATGATCAGGTGTCTCGGGCACAATGCCTCCAAACAGTCCTTACTGGCGATCGCTGCGACTAGCGAGAAGACTTGGGTTATAGAGGGATCACAGTAAGTTTTTTTTTTGTAATTGTAGTGTTGGGATGGCTGGAGAGTGTAAGAGGATATGTTGATTGTGTTTTGTGCTAAGCATTCTGGCCAGAAGCTGACAAGCTATTAAGGTCCGACCGAGACCCATATTTTAGTCTCGGCCGAGACAGAGACCGAGAATAAATTTGATTCTCGGCCGAGACCGAGACTTGATAGAAAGGATACAAAACATATAAATTACAAAAAAACCCTAGCAAATACATAATACATATAGTAAGTCCAACGTATCTAAATACAGCAATTTTTTCATGGATATCTTCTTTATTTGAATTTTGTTTTATGTAGGTACCCCAAAAACCGGTATTCAAATTTTAGGTATTTTTATCGATAGTATGAATGATAGGGGTCGCTTACTCTAAATTATTCCTTCCGTTCATTTTAAAGTGAAATTGAAGTCAGTTCATGTCAATATGACACCAATAAAATCGCAGTAAGTTCGCAAGATGGCGTCAAGCTCGCCAATTACAGCTCATTACGAATCTCGGCCACGGCCGAGAGTCCCGGCCATTTTCGAGAGCCGAGGGGGATATCTCCGCTCTATTTTTGGCCGAGAATGCCGGTCGGACCTTACAAGCTATCATTTGCTGTCAAGTTCAGTCAGCCTAGTTCCCAGTGGCTACAGCTGTAGGTTACTGGTAGCACCTTGGTTCCACACAATTTCTGTTTAATATTCCTGTTTTCCTGCAGAACAAAAGAACATCTAAATTGACATCCTGTAGCTTTTCCTCTATTGAGACCACTATAATCATAATTATAGTGGTAAAAAATTGGCAAAAAAGCACAGTTGCCATGGCAAACCTAGAGAATCACTGTATTGGTAAGGGAAGAGTACGTATATAATAGCATAAAATATAAAATCATTAGAGGATAGAAATCATAAATAACAACCCACCCAACCTGTGACTAACTAACAGACTTTAAAATTAGACTAGATGAAAGGTACACCTACCGACCTAGGCCCACGGTAAGCTCAATTAAGGCTTGTGATGTGGGTACCAGGCTACGATATATATAATAGATAGATACATATAGATACTTAAATACATAGACAGCCATGACCAAGGAACAAATATTTGTGATAAATAAATACACAAATAATGCCCTCGCCGGGATTGAAATGAAAAATGAAAATGAAAAATGAAAAAACGTTTATTGCGTTCAAACAAATACAATATACTATACATTGTTACGATCTCCTAGTAAGTAAAATGATTACCTGTGTCAGGAGATCGTGCTCTTCCGTATAGGTATAGTAAGTATACTAAGTATACTAACAAACTTGAAAATAACAATAAAACTTCTAAACGTGCGCGCGCCCGCGTGTGTGTGTGTGTGTGTGTGTGTGTGTGTGAGTGTGTGTGTGTGTGTGTATGTTCATATATGTGTGTAGAATTTACGTAATGTCATATAATAGTGCTTCAACGTCTTTGTAATGTAAGTTTTGTAGAAAATTTGTAACATATTTCTTACAACTGTAATATAAAATACCAAAAATATTCGTTTTTTTGTTTATTTTATTGTAGATATTAGGAGATAATTTGCAAAACTGGTACGTAGCAAATCTTGATTTGCTGCGGGTAACAGGGGCAACGTTATAATTACGCCTGCTGTTTGATGTGGGTTCATTATATTGTAAGGACTTGTGCACTTTAAGAATAGTTTGCAAAATAAAGAGTTTTCTCATAGAGAGTAATTCTGAGGTCTTATAAAGTTCGATTGTAGGGTATAAATACGGTTTAAAAAGCATAACTTTAATCAGGCTTCTTTGGCCTCTTTCAACTTCAATGAATTTGGTTTTGGCTGCCCCACCCCAAGCAGGTATGCAGTAGCACATGACTGATTGAGCTAGGGAGGTGTAAAGTTGGGTTAATAGCCTTTTTGAAGCTATATGTCGCAAGTTTTTGAATAACCAGGTGAGTTTACGGATTCTATTGTTTACATATTCAATGTGTGTGAACCAAGAAAGGCGTTGGTCTAACATAATACCAAGATATTTTGTAGCTGTTACTTTTTTAATTTGGGGGCATGAGCAAGAAAATGAATCATTTAGCCTACAACAGGTGTGAATTTTAAGGGAAAAATTACTGTGAGGTTGTGTACTAATATTTTTAGTGAAACAAATGTAATTAGTTTTTGTTGTATTCAAAGTGAGAATATTAGATTTTAGCCAATTATCAACGGTTTTAAGGCCATTTTCAGCATGCTTAAATACATTATTCCAGGAGTTTCCATTAAAAACAATAGCTGTGTCATCGGCATATGAAAAAACTCTGCCGTTTGTTATATTCATATTGGTCAAATCATTAATATATATTAAGGGATGGGGATTCAAACCCGGAACCTCCAGCTTCGTAGGCAGGGTCACTACCAACTAGGCTACGGAGGTTGTCATTTGTGTCACAATATGACAAACAGTTTGTAACTGACCAGAACTGTAGGAGAAGTAAGAATAGCTATGCTATATGTTCATAATGAATAGCAACAAACATGCTTTTGATAAGTGTGATAATACCATGTTTATACACATTCTGTAGATATATCATTGTGGTTTTCAAAGTTCAAAGCTAGTATTTTAGGTTGGAGACTTTGAAATAGTAACATAGGTATATCAACACACAATAGGTATTTATTTAATTTATTTTCTCTCACATATCAAACTTTGTAAGGACAAGAATAGGTAACAGCTGATCTGAAGAGGATTCATGGTGAATCAGGCCACAATAAAGACTACATATATTTACTTATCGTACATATTATTTATTTTCTTGATAAGAAATGCCTAAAATAGAGATAATATCAGCACTTCACAATTGATAAGATAAGCCTGTGTTTCATGACGCTTCAGAGAATATTAGTAAACATTAATTTATCAACGGACTTCAAAAAGGAGGGGTTCTCAATTCAACTGTTTTTTTTTACGTTTATTACCACAGAACTTCCGGCTGGGTGAATTGATTATGATGATTCTTTTTTTATTTGAAAGTTGATGCTCACTGATTGGTCCCATTTTAATTTGGTCCAGTTCTGACTATGACATCCATGAGAAAACCATATAAGTCATTTTGCATTAAGCATGTGCACGACAAATGGACGAATAACTCAATATCACGGCAACCGATTTCGATAATTCTTTTTTTAACCGACTTCAAAACAAACTGTGAAGATAGGATCTAGGAGAAAGCGGTTGAAGTCGGTTTTTTTTTTAATTTGGTGATTATTACCATTCCATAGCATTTACCATTTTTGTCAGCTTCCGTAGCCTAGTTGGTAGTGACCCTGCCTACGAAGCTGGATTCCGGATTCGAATCCTGGCGAGGGCATTATTGTATGTATTTATTTATCATAAATAATTGTTTCTTGGTCATGGCTGTCTATGTATTTAAGTATCTATTTATTATGTATATCGTCGGTTGGTAACCGCATCACAAGCCTTAAATGAGCATACCGTGGAACCAGATTGATTTGTGTAAAGGCGCATGAAGATCTAAAGAGCATTCGCTGTTCTATCCCCCACTCTACGAAATCAACCAATCACGTTTCGTGTAACGATCGAATTTCGTAGAGTATAGATAGAACAGCAAATGCTCTTTTGGTCTGCATGCACCTTAAGATGGCCCAGATATTTATTTATAAATAGTGAAAAACACAGTGGGATAAACTAACATTCTTTATTTTCAGAACGGAACGGCTCCTCTCATTCTGGGACGTGACAGTGACCTCCGACACGGTCCCTCAGACTAACGGCACAGATGAGGTCTCACCTAATAAGAAAAAGCGGAAGAAATCTATATCTAATGCGGACAAAGAAATCAAGGTAGGAAAGATAACATTTTGGCTAAGATAACCGCCGTGACTTCGGTGGCAACATTATTACCCAATGACCGTGGGCAGGGACCGGAACCGTTATTTTCTTCATACAAAAATAACGGTTCTTTTTTCGTTCTTTTTCGTTTTTCGGTATATAAATTGTAAGTTAATGGAGTAATTTAAAAATATGATATTGTAATTTACATAAAATATTGAACAGTACATAAAGAAATGTAAAACATTTTAAAATACTGGGCAATTTCGAGGTTTTTGTAAAATACTGGTTCTGGTCCCTGACCGTGGGTATTTAATACATTTTTTGGATTTAATGGTACTTGTCAACTACGTTTACCAAGATATCCCAAAATTCTTGCACCTCACTGGATTCGTATGATACGGCTGCCACCAAAGTCACAGCGATTGAATCGCTCGGAGAAATGTCCATTTAGAAATAGAAATAACTTTATTCGCAACATACACATACACAAAAACCACAATATATATCAACGAAAAATAATTTTTCAAATAAAAGCGTGTATGCTACGAAATGTTCCCTACACATCAAAGTTGAGCAAAAAGTAATCTGAACGCTACTGTCGTTTCTCAATTACATTGGTATGTGGCTATTGGAATCTTGATTACAAATTTGTCAGCCTCTGTAGCCTAGTTGGTAGTGACTCTGCCTACGAAGCTGGATATCTTGGGAAATCTTACACACATCGACCTAGTCCCACCGTAAACTCAATTAAGGCTTGTGATGTGGGTACCAGGCGACGATATATATGTATAATAAATAGGTACATATAGATACTTAAATACATACACAGCCACGACCAAGGAACAAATATTTGTGATGAATAAATACACTAATAATACCCTCGCCAGGAATTCGAACCCGGAACCTCCAGCTTCGTAGGCAAGGTCACTACCAACTAGGCTACAGAGTCTGAATTGCTACACTCTTAGTAGCTCTGCACAATAACTCAAGTGCACACATCATCAGCCTATGTTAGTCCACTGCTGGACGTAGGCCTCTCCTATTAACTATGCGTATAGACGCATTAGGAGGTAAATGCCCATAATCGCCACGCTGGGCAAGCGGATTGGCGATCGCAGTAATGTGTCCACTATGATGACGCTGCTGCCCATCATCAATCTTGTAGAATGGTCAGTGACACTTCAATCCCTTAGTCGACTCTTACGACACCCGCAGGAGGAGTTGGGGTGGTGACAAATGTATTCTTTCTGCCGTCACCACACGGCCATCATCATCATATCAGCCGTTAAAGGTCAAGGGTTAAATAGTTTTATTTCAGTCTTAGTTTTTTGAGAAATGCTTATAAAATGTAACTATCCCACAGACAGTGACCATTCCCACATACAACTTCGTGTTGGAAGACGCCCCCAGGATGATAGACGTGGCGGTGAAGGAGGAAGGAGACGTGAAGTTGACCCTGGCTGCGGTGACGAGGAGTGGAGTAATACACTATTACGCGCACACGTTAAATGGGTGCGTATTATGCGTAATTACCAGAGTCCGGAAAATCCATAGCAAAACAAAAGACTGTCACAATGAAACTAGGGTGAGAAATATCTTATTATCGATATAGAGTAACCCCCTTATTCATAAACGTTTGTTAACTTAACAAGCCGCTAATAATTGTTTGTCCCTTTCGGGCTTAACAATGTGTCCATAAGAGCAAAAGGGACAAACAATTATTAGCGGCTTGTTAAGTTAGCAAACGTTTATGAATAAGGGGGTAAAGCTGGCACGACAGGAATTAATGAAATGAATGACATCTATCATTGTGTGTATGTTGGAAGACGCCCCTAGGATGATAGACGTGGCGGTGAAGGAGGAAGGAGACGTGAAGTTGACCCTGGCTGCGGTGACGAGGAGTGGAGTTATACACTATTAGGCGCACACGTTAAATGGGTGCGTATTGTGCGTAATTAGGTCCGACCGAGATCCATATTTAGTCTCGGCCGAGACCGAGACCGAGACTTCGTAGAAAGAATAAAAAACGTATAAATTACGTAAAAAATCCCTATCAAATACCCATGGGATAATGTACCTAAGTCTAACGTCAAACTAAATACAGCATTTTTTTTATATTTTCTGATTTTGTTTTTTTTTTATGTAGGTACCCCAAAAACCGGTAGGTATTCGAATTTTAGGTATTTTTATCGATAGTATGATAGGGGTCGCTTACTCAAAATTATTCCTTCCGTTCATTTTAAAGTGATATTGAAGTCTGTTCATGTCAATATGCCACCAATAAAATCGCAGTAAGTTCGCTAGATGGCGTCAAGCTGCCACGGCCGAGAGTCCCGGCCATTTTTAGCCGAGAGGGATATCTCGGCTCGATTTTTGGCCGAGAATGCCGAGACCGAGACCGAGATCTCGGTCGGACCTTAATGCGTAATTACACGAATTTTTTTAATTATGATATTGTCATTATTACTTCCGTTTTCGCCATTTTGTGCCCCTATGGTGATAATTGGTGAATTTTCGTTGACCCCCCCTACCCCTATACAGTATGACGTGATTAATGGACAAGCCCATACAATGCTGAACAACAATTAAAAATTAATGAAGTGCCATTTAATATGAACGACAGTCTAATCAAATTGAACGTATTGCGAAAACACAAATCAAATTATTTATTAACTAAATATTTTGATTTGTACTTTTATTTTTTCCCCAGTAGTCACACTACTTTCGCAATACGTTCAATAGATGGCAGCACCAGCTCTCTCTAGCTATTCTAGAAAACTGTAAAGTATTTTAATAGGAGGTGCAGGCATGTATTGCTTGCCCTTAGAGAATGGTCAAAGGCGTCTAGCCTTGTAAGGGATTGCATATACCCGAGAAATTTGACCGGTGGTTGCTAAGACCGAGTGGCCGAGGGGTAAAGGCATCAGCCGCGAAAGCTGAGTACGTGGGTTCGATCCCCACCTCGGACATTAGGTGATCGTGGTCGTTTTTCTTTGGTATATGACATCTAATATTTATAATTTAGACAGTCTAATCTTTATATCCTCAGAGCCTCCACAAAGCCGATCAAGCCCTCACTAACGTTACACATCACGACCGGCGAAGCGACGCCTCTACCCCTCACCTGCTGTCGGCTTCAGCCTGCGAGCATACAACTGGGCTACTTGCAGGGCCCTACGATGCTCTTTGAGAAGATTGTAAGTCTTAATACGTTTGCAAGGGTCCCGTTTGGCACTGGCTTCCCCTCATTGTTGAGTCGCACAGTCGCACAGCTGACACCGCTATCGCATCGCTATGTCGCCGCTATATATTCGCGTTCATGGGCTTGTGCATAAATCACGCGAGGTCCTATAGGGGGGGAGGGGGACCAAAAAAAACTCACGAAAGATCACGTAAGATACAAGGACACTTCACGTGTATTTTTCTATGGTGACCAAACTAAGAAATATTGTGAATTTTGCGGTTAGCGAACGTTAAAAGTTGAATGAGAAAAATACACGTGAGACTGCTGTTAGGGGGAGGTTAGCCAAGAAACTCACCAAACACCACCAAAAGTACCCGAAAAAACCTCGCATGATTTATGCATAAGCCCCGTCGTGCTCGCGTCACATTCGCACTTGCATACATTACCATGATACAACAACGGCGAATAACAAAGATAGATCATAAACCTTTTGCTGTAACACCGTACAGTCACGTAATAGTTTCTTTCAATATCAAGGCCGGAAAAATATCTGACAGTTTTGTTTTTACTGACTAAAATAGTAAAAGCTCCATCATCATTGTCCCTCTGTTGATTTTACTCAATCAAACATTAACTCAAAACATTATTAGTGGAAATATTTGATGTCATATACCATTGATTTAGAATATATAAGTGGATCCCCAAACAGCTCAATAAAAATGGCCACAAAAAATGGGCTGCAGAAGTAAATATTGCGGTCCTTTTGCTCCGCTATTCAGTTCTGACAGTTGACATTTGGTCACCTTACGGTGCCGGTATAGCATCATTATTCCTTAAACATAAAAAGTTTCTACTATTTTGCGGTGTTCTTCGCAAATTTGACACTTATTGCTCACTTCACAAAGTTTTTTATTCTTTGAGTTTTTTTATTATAGTTTATTGTAAGTGAGCGTTATTAGCTTCAACTGAAACATGATAGAAATTACTTTTAGTGCCACTTTTCTTGTTTTTTTTTTGTTTGGCTCTGTGCGTCCATTTATTATTTAATGTCATTGTCATATACCAAACAAGAAATACTGATTTCAATTTCGGTCACCACAGATGGGATCACCCACGTCCTCAGCTTTCGCGACTGATGTCTATACCACTCGGCCACTCCATCTCAGCGGACATTAGTCGAATTTCTCGGGTATATGTAACCTGTTATAAGGCTAGGCGCCTTTGATCATACTCTAAGGGTCAAGGAATACGTGTTAGTCGCTTCCTAACCTAAATATTCACATGTGCTTTACCGTGAAGGAAAACATCGTGAGGAAACCTACATACACCTGCGAAGAAATTCAAGGGTGTATGTGAAGTCCCCAACAAGTACTAGGCCAATATTGGGACCACGCAAAATAGGCACGTTTGATGTCGAGTTGCGGAAAAAATGGCCAGGATACAATACAATACAATTCCTAACCGAATCCGTTGGTAAAGTCGGTATTTTTTCCCACCTTCGGCTTTGGTAAACTTCGGTATTTTTTCTTTGGTATATGATATGACATGTAATATTTATAACGGTATTTTTTCCTTGATATATGACATCTAATAGTTACAATTTATTTATTTATAGTGTTGCTACTCAGAAACATAAATTAAAATATAGATTATAAAATAAAATAATTTGATTGGTTTCACAAAAAATATGAGATAATTTAAATCAATATGTGTATTCCAGATTCCAGACCTCTCATCAAAAACCCAAGTTATTATCCGGGGTGAGATCAAACAGAAAAAAGTGAAAGGCAGCACTCCTAATGAGATCAACAAAGTCGCCTCCGGCAGCAATAAGGATGTGCAGTATCTCGAACCTATGGGAGGGGTGTCGAGGAAAAGGGTCGCTCCGGGAGATAAGGTAAGTCTGGGTTATATTATTGGCGACAACCAAAAGTCACTAAGGCTGGATTTCACCAAATTTTTATTCAAAGAATAACGCATACTCTTGGATAGATGCAAAAAAAAATGGAAAAAATATTTATGAAACAATTTGAGTTGTTCCACAAAAAATATAGGTATACTTAAATAAATGAAGAAAAGGCGTATGACGAGAGCGCAAGCAAATGTAAACCGGTTTTGAAAAGTACCGTAAGTTGGGGCTAATTGAGATCCATGGGGCTATTTGGTACTAAGGACAAAACAGCATTAAAGCCCGATTTATTTTTAGCATAGAATTATCATGAAAATACGTGGTCCTAAGTATAAGATATTTGTTCCAAATCTTACGATACGAACATTTATATGGGTCTAACACCTTTAATTTCAATGTTACCAAATAGCCCCTTGGGTCTCAAATAGCCCCATATTACGGTTTGGAAAAACCGGTTATTCACCGTAATCTCATACAAATTAAAACTGTTTTGCATGCCCTAATAGTAATAAATATCAAAAGTCCATAGTAATTTGACACTATTCTCTGAGAGAAAGCGTTATTTTTCGAATAAAAGTTTGGTGAAATGAAGCCTAAGTAACAAATGGCTACATGAAATAAAGCTCGATTCTCATTTTTGATTCAATAGTGACATACGAGTTTGCTATGAATAGTGACAGTTTTTATAGTGAGTTTACCTTGTCCACTGACGATATGTATATATACAGGGTGGTCCAAACCTTGACGTCAAAAAATTTTTTTTAGGTTCCCTACGTCATGGGCTATCAAAATATACCCCATGTATGTTAGCCAATTTTTTGTAGTTTTCGAGTTATGAATTTTTGAGAATTTTTTTTTGAGAAATTCTGGAATGAAGAAATTTCTTGATAAAAAAAAACTATTGAGTTTTTTTAATATTTTCTTTTTGTAAAAGTATTACTACAAATAAAGCATTTACTGACAAAAAAAATTAGCGTCCTCACTTTGATACAAGTAGGATAAAAAATACCTAATTCAAAATTTTACGTTAAAAACGCATCAAAATAGCATTAATGTACTTAAATAAAAAAAATAAAACATATCCCAAGGATTTTTGGTAATGTAAAGACTGCCCTAGACCTTAAACCTTCGTAAAAGCAAAAAAAAGTTATACTTAATGATGAGGATTTTTCGGAGTAGTCGGTCAAATAAAGTTAAAAAAAAACATCTAAATTTTTAATTTAAAAATAAAGTGAAATTTCGTCTATTTTTTGTTCTTATCAATAAACAAAGACCGAAAATACCACGAAAACTCAATTTGTGTAGTTATTCAAGTCATTTTTTACTACTTTAAAATTTTAAGTTTTTTTAAGTTTATTTGACCGACTACTTCGAAAAATCCTCATCATTAAGTATCACTTTTTTTTTGCTTTTACGAAGGCTCAAGGTCTAGGGCGGTCTTTAAAATACGAAAATTCCTTGGGATATGTTTTATTTTTTTATTTACGTACATTAATGCTATTATGATGCGTTTTTAGCGTAAAATTTTGAATTAGGTATTTTTTTATCCTACTTGTATCAAAGTGAGGACGCTAATTTTTTTGTCAGTAAATGCTTTATTTATAGTAATACTTTTACAAAAAGAAAATTTTAAAAAAGCTCAATTGTTTTTTTTTATCAATAAATTTCTTCATTCCAGAATTTCTCAAAAAAATTTTTTTCAAAAATTCATAACTCGAAAACTACAAAAAATCGGCTAACATACATGGGGTATATTCTGATAGCTCATGACGTGAGGAATCTAAAAAAAAATTTTTGACGTCAAGGTTTGGACCACCCTGTATATATATTTTACATATTTTAGTATTGAAAAAAAGCAAATAAATATTTTTCGTAAACATCGTCATAATTCAAAGGTTTATCCTAGGAATCGACGCGTTTTTTTCTCTACCCAACTCAGTTTAATTCATATAACTATTTATATATTAATTATTAAACCCAACATTATAGGATTAATGCCCTTAATAAATTTTACAATTGGCCTAGTATA
>JALPQI010025286.1:0-16114 GCA_025490895.1 Thaumatotibia leucotreta
ATAATTATACAGGGTGGTCCAAACCTTGACGTCAAAAAATTTTTTTTAGATTCCTCACGTCATGAGCTATCAGAATATACCCCATGTATGTTAGCCGATTGTTTGTAGTTTTCGAGTTATGAATTTTTGAAAAATTATTTTTGAGAAATTCTGGATTGAAGAAATTTATTAATAAAAAAAAATCTGTTGGGTTTTTTAACTAGTTTCTTTTTGTAAGAGTATTACTACAAATAAAGCATTTACTGACAAAAAAATTTGCATCCTCACTTTGATACAAGTAGGATAAAAAATACCAAATTCAAAATTTTACGCTAAAAACGCATCAAATTAGCATTAATGTACGTAAATAAAAAAAAATAAAACATATCCCAAGGATTTTTTGTAATGTAAAGACTGCCCTAGACCTTAAAGCTTCGTAAAAGCAAAAAAAAAGTGATACTTAATAATGAGGATTTTTCGGAGTAGTCGGTTTAGTTAGTTAAAAAAAACTTCTAAATTTTTAATTTAAAAATAAAGTGAAATTTCGTCTGTTTTGTTGTTCTTATCAATAAACAAAGACAGAAAATACCACGAAAACTCAATTTGTGTAGTTATTCAAGTCATTTTTTACTACTTTAAAATTTTAATTTTTTTAAAGTTTATTTGACCGACTACTCCGAAAAATCTTCATTATTAAGTATCACTTTTTTTTGCTTTTACGAAGGTTTAAGGACAGTCTTTACATTACCAAAAATCCTTGGGATATGTTTTATTTTTTTTATTTACGTACATTAATGCTATTTTGATGCATTTTTAACGTAAAATTTTGAATTTGGTATTTTTTATCCTACTTGTATCAAAGTGAGGACGCTAATTTTTTGGCAGTTAATGCTTTATTTGTAGTAATACTGTTACAAAAAGAAAATATTAAAAAAACCCAATAGTTTTTTTTTTGTCAATAAATTTCTTCATTCCAGAATTTCTCAAAAAAAATATTTCAAAAATTCATAACTCGAAAACTTCAAAAAATCGGCTAACATACATGGGGTATATTCTGATAGCCCATGACGTAGGGAACCTAAAAAAAAATTTTTGACGTCAAGGTTTGGACCACCCTGTATATAACACATTTTTGTAAGTTCTCATGGAAACATTCTCAATAAGAACTTACTCTTAAATTCTCATGAAAATTCTCGCAAATTTCCGAGTATATTCTCGCAATTTTGAGAATTTTGAGTGTTCTGCAACTTGTACATTGCTACGTATGAGTACACTCAATTGTAACCCTAAGGCTACTAGAACCATGTCGAAATGAAAACTAGTTTGAAATGTCTTACAATTTGATTGACAACGTTACTTTGACAGGGTTCCTGCGTGGCATAGGGATCACATTGCTTGACTGTACAGTGTACAAACGAATTACAATGTGCCTACTATGAGCTACGGCCGTGAGTTTAACACCTACTTCCTTTCCATCCATCCCGCTCATACCCACGTATTGTTGGTGCAAGCGAGAGGGATAGAAATAAAGTCCGCGTTAAATTCACTGCGCTGCATGTGTGCCTACCATGAAAATTTCTAGTAATTTTAGGCAATTTTGAGAATGTTCCGCAACTTGTAAACTGCTAGTCAAGCAGGCGGCATCGACTTTTGCGCAAGACACACGTACACCCGTGTTAATATTGCTTGTTACCTGTAGGCTTAGCACAGGATCAGTGTGACAGTATGTCGCCGCGAGATAGACTATAAATAAATAATATAAATAAATATCTTGGGACATCTTACACAAATCGACCTAGACCCACGGTAAGTTCAATTAAGGCTTGTGATGTGGGGGTACCAGGCGACGACATATAATAATAGATAGATACATACAGATACTTAAAGACATACATAGACAGCCATGACCAAGGAAAAAATATTTGTGATAAATAAATAAGTAATGCCCTCGCCAGAATTCGAACCCGGAACCTCTAGCTTCGTAGGCAGGGTCGCTACCGACTAGGCTACAGCGGCTGACAAAGACTATCCATCCCTCTTTTATTCATATAGTCGGTAAAAGATGAAAAATCTATCTCGCAACGACATACTGACATACCAATCATGTGCTAAACCTACTGGGCAATTCCATGCAAGAGCGTAATGAAAGTGACCAATTTCTCGCATGTTTATTTATTAATTCATCATCATCATCAGCCTATGATAGTCCACTGCTGGACGTAGGCCTCTCCAATTAACTATGCGTATACACGCATTAGGAGGTAAATGCCCATAATCGCCACGCTGGGCAAGCGGATTGGCGATCGCAGTAATGTGTCCACGATGATGACGCTGCTGCCCATCATCAATATTTTGTCAAATAATGGTCAGTGACACTTCAATACCTTAGTCGACTCTTACGACACCCGAAGGAGGAGTTGGGGTGGTGACAAATGTATTCTTACTGCCGTCACCACACGGCCATTTATTAATTAATGTGCAAATATAATTTTTTTATGTTATTATGTCTAAATATCAAAATAATACTGATCCAAATATAGTGAAACACGTGCACTTGGATCATAAGTAAATAAACAGACTGTCAAATGGTCACTTTCATTACATGTTACATTTCGTTACCATAGATTTACCCGGGTGATTATCTGAGCGTTTCAACCGTTAATTTTGGTGGCATCATTTTTGCCAAAGTTTCTAAACTTCTCAATGTTATACTTCGCCATTTGTATAAGGTACCGTGCCTCCTTCAAATGACAAAGTAGCACATTGTAACGAATAGAAACTTCGGCAAAACTGATGCCATCAAAGTTAGGCGGTTGAAACGCTCAGATATTCACACCTCTTTTAGGTGTTTTGTTTGCTCGGTTCTTATTATTTTCTTTGTTCGAACTTTAGTTTCAGATATGTCAACTATTAGAGGTGTCTAGTTGAATGCTAAATAAATGTAGTTAGCAAATGAACTACCTACATACGCAAGTCATTGTGACTACAGTTTATTTTCGGTACTCTTCGAGCAAACTGGTTATGCACAAGGCACAAGCGCAGAAATAATAACTGAGGTACCTATATGATGCGATTTATTAAATTGTAATGACATCATGAGCAAGAGAAATAGGCACTTTAAGCAATGTTATAATAGTATTTGGTATATAAACGTGTGCTATCTTATTTAAAGAGGATAATCATCATCATCATCAGCCTATTTAAAGATGAAATATTTTATGAAATTTGCATATACTCCTCAAAAATAATAAGGGCCGCTGAGTTTTCTGGATAACTTTAAAAAAAATATTTTTAGTATTACATTTTCTTACAACAAATAACCATTATTTTGCTCCAAGTTTAGTTTATTCCTGTAACGAATAAAAATTTTTAACTCAAAGTGGTGACTTAGTATTTCTCTTTCGATATGGCTATCTATATCAGTTTATAAGAAAAATATTGGACGTGAAGGGTTGTTTTCGACATTGATAAATTTATTGAACATTAGCATCGTAAAAGGGCTGTTTTATAGCAGTAGCGGCGGAATTGCTAGGTATAGGTACGCTTACCTACATGTAAGTACTATTTATTCGGAAAATTTACGATGGCAGTTTTGTCTTTTCCTCGATTTAGTTATTCCATACTCTTTTTCGTATTTTAAGTATACTCACCTTGTGACCAATAAGTTAACCATCCTACAATGTTGTTATTCGTTATAGCACAATTTTTACATAATTTAATGGATGGCACCACAAATTATGTAGAGATACATCAACAGTATGATTTTCATTACGGCAAAACTAAAAACAACAAAACAAAGTTCTAATTGAGAAGCTAATAAAATAATGCAAGTGTAATTGGTGTAAGCTGTTCTTGTGTAATAAATAAATTAATATAGTAACCATGCTTCAGAAAAAAATATGAGAAAGTAATTAATTGCCGATAAACTATGGTACTTATATATTTTTTTCTTCTATGTACCTACATGATTATGATGATTAATATATAAGTATTCAAAGATATTCAAGCTGGTGTATTGATGCTTATCATTAATAAAGCTGTACTTATTAAAACAATTAAACATTTTATAATTCAAATTTTAGCTACAAAATGCTAGAAATAAAATCACAACAAGGATTATTTTGGATTGCTGTGTTATCCATGATAAGAGACGGTATCTGTTCCCGGAAATTGAACACATAGCGACGCTTATCGTGAATAGTGCTGCATTTCAAGATACTATTGGTAGGAAAAAAACTTAAGCAAGTCACCTGTTGTACGTAACAGAGTTGGGCAAAATGTAATCGACTAACGATTAACAATTAAGATTAACCTAAAAGTAATCGATTAACGATTAAAAGTGACGATTCATTAATCTTAATCGTAAGATGTTCGACTAATTTAATCACGATTAAGTTAATCGTCGATTAAATACGAGCGATTAAATCTATAATCGATTGATTAATTAAATTAATTTTCTTTCGATTAATTAAAAAAAATACGTTTAAGTTTTGAGATACGGAGACAGACTGCTATACCTTAAGGCATGTATTACGTCATTACGGATATTTTGATAAACGAGGAGTTACCTGGAATACAATACGAGAATAGGAGATACCGAGAATATAAATTGCGATATCCCTTATGCAAATCATTATAGGTTTTAATAATAAAACAACCGAAATTACATGAAAATCAAACTTTTATTATACATTCAAGTAACATTGTTGTTTCAAAAACATAATAATCGACGTTGTTTAAATAGTAAAAAAAATCTAAATAACATCTACAAATGTTGACTTTTTATGTTTCGTTAAGTTATTTTTTCTATATAAATTATAAATATTAGATGTCATATACCAAAGAAAAACGACCAAGATCACCTATCATAGGACATAATGTCCGAGGTGGGTGAGGTGGGGTCACCTATGTCCCCACCTCGGACATAGGTGATCTTGGTCGTTTTTCTTTGGTATATGACATCTAATATTTATAATTTATATAGTATTAAGTAGTGTGACTACTGGAGAAAAATTAAAAGTACAAATCAAAATATTTAGTTAATAAATAATTTGATTTGTGTTTTCACAATATGTTATTGTTTCTATTTAAAATTATGTTTGATGCTTTTAGTATCCGAGGATATCCAACTTCAGGTACACACATGGTGTTTTTAAAAATTCATCAGATTCTTAAAATTCACGTTTGTTAGTAGGCGAAAGGATAACATAGAAACAGTATTAGAATTGGTTTGAAACGCCGCCGTACACGTGCAGCAAACGCTAACAAATAATTCTTAGCCACTAACATAATCAGTCTGACTAACAACATTTCGAAAGAAATCGCAAAACTTTGTTCGGACCCCTCTAACGTTATGAGCAAGGGTCGGTAGTAAGTGAGAATAATGAACCAATTCTAGCAAGAATTTAGTTAAGCACTATTAAAAATACCGCAGCTTATGTTTTGTCGGTACTTTTAATAGATTATTCGGGCCAACCAGTTTAGCAGTCGAAAATGTTGCGAATTTCAAAACTTGCTTTAGAAATCGAACCAACGGCTTGTATTTTTCAAATTCGCCGGTCTTTACGCCCTGCCATAGCAAAAATTCAACGAACATATTGAATGATAATTCTTATTAATTGTTTGTTATGCTCTGTGTTTCAAAATTTAATCGAGACTTAATCGAGAAATTTAATCGATTAAAATGACGATTGATTAATCTTTAATCGAATTCTGCGACGATTAAGTTAATCTTAATTAAATTAATCGCGATTACTTTTGCGACGATTGATTAATTAATCGATTAATTAATTGATTAAAAAAATAATCGATTAATGCCCATCTCTGGTACGTAAGTAGTAGTGCCCTATTCAAATAGACAATACATATTTAAAATGCGATCACAAAACAAATGCCTGAAAAAATAAAGTGGGGCTTGATAGGTTACAACTATAACGTTCGCCAGTAAAATCCAAAATAATGTAAACAAATATGGATGACTTTTCAGAGCATTTATCGTTTTTGACACATATCGTGAAAAACGATATGTATCAAAAATGGTTGAAAGAAATATTTTACGTATTAACTAATAACTAAAAATGTATGTTAAATAGGTAAAAATTCCAAGATTGTGTTCTGAAAGTTCGTGATTATGGAATAATGCAAGATTTTAGGTTTGTTTTTTTTTTTCTATTTCACTAGTTAGGTAGAACTAGGTAGAATCCTTTTTGACATCCGATAATATTAAAATGTTCCTAAACTAAACATACGATCCAAAAAAAACTGATCGTTAGACAGACTGGTGGAGTCAACATTTTGGTGTGATTAAAAACCCGGCAAAAATGTATGGATAAAGGGGCTTTTTAATCATGACTTGCTATTTTTATATACAAGGATATATTAATAGGAAGTCATGATGATAAAAAAAACGATAAAGTCACATGTTTTTTTGGATTCGATGGAAAAATCAGGGAAATTCCAATACATTTTAATATTAAATTATTTTCCATGTTTTTTTTGGATTCGATGGAAAAATCAGGGAAATTCCAATACTTTTTAATATTAAATTATTTTCCATATATCCTTTAAACATTTTAAAAATCTATTTGAAACCAGTTAAACACAATGTATTTTCTATGAAAAATTATATCGATTTATAATTCTTTAACCGAGAGTGTGTAAATGTACCTACTTATATCGTCGCAGTCATAACATAATAAAAGCGTAGCATGATTTGGGGCAGGTTGATCTGTATAATCAGTTATCCCAATACATTCAATTTATATTATTTCTTTCAGATTATGTAGGTAATATTTAGGAAATAATTTTTATTTCATCCATACTCGTTCCAAATTACTGTAAATTCACCATTGGTAACGTTACAAACAAACCACTATAAGTATTGTTTTTTTGTCTTACAATAAACAAACCATTCAATAAAATCTAACAGGTGTCTTAGATAAATAGTGCCATCTTCTCTGAACCTAATCGGACCTCACTGAAAGCAGCGTGAACTATTGTGCACTACGTAACAACAAGCCGAGTAAACGATATCAAAGTTGTGCCAAAGGGTTTATCCTCCGTTTGGCACAACTTTGATACCGTTGTTTTTAATGTAATGTAATTTTAAGTTATGTTTTGAGCTAATAAATTTATTTCATTCAATTATATTTTCATTTAAAATAGACATAGTAAAAATAACACATGCATTTAGGCAATTTTTTGATGACGGCGATTTTGTAGATGAATTGCACATTATGTAAGTACCTAAATTACAAACAAAAAATCAGCCAATTATACAAAAGCGAACTTATCCCTTGAGAGGCTTTATGGTATAAACTTTATTTGAGAGCGTTTCATCTCCTTTAATTGAAAATGAGAGATATAAAGCAATATCAATACGGAAGTTGGAGGATTTCGCTACAAATTTGTGGTCAAAAGCCATAATATTTATCGACGATAAAATACCTAAATATTAGTTGAAATCTTCAAAGATGCTGTATTTTTGTTGCCGCTAGTTATAACAACAAATACTTAAAAGTAGAATAAACTAGATATTCAAGGGGAATCTCATACAACAAATTCGATTTTTTATGATAAACTGATAATGGTTACGGAATCCTTCGTGCGCGAATCCGACTAGCACTTAGCCCGATGTATAGGATTCGTCCATTTCTTTGGTAACACATTCCGTTTTTCAAGGGTCGCACGCAAAAAAAATCGGAACAGGGAAACTGGAAGTAAAAGTTCACGTGACTCCGATGAAAATGTACTAAATGTAGCGGCCGGCGCGGGCGCAGGCAGTTGCTAGAGCGGCGCCGGCGCGTCACGGTGCGGAACGTAACTAATGCCCGCGTGTGACCATTGACAACGTGTTATTGTTGAATACAGTGAAAACATTTTGCACATGACTTTATAATTTAAAAAAAAAGTTATTGTTCAGTGAAAAAGGTTGAATTTATAATTTAACAAAAAAAGTTCGGGTTCTATTTTGATCTTAGATGATAGAAGTACTTCCGTGTGTCATAATAGTAACGGCTTAATTACTTGTTCGGCTTATTACATAATAATTATGTTACGTTGACAATTATGCTTATAATTAAATTAATTGGTAGGTACATATCTACCAATTAATTTATATAATATAATAGACAACGTAATGGCGGTAAGTGTAGGGTGGTTTGTGACAGGTCGTACATTTGTCACAAATCATAAGCGAGTAAAATAAATTAGTATTAATAATTACAAATGTTAGATGTCGTTGACAACCAGCGCTTGAAAACTTGGTATTTTTGTCGATATAACACAGCTAATATTTATAATTTATAAACATAAATAGTAGTATAAGTATTAATACTACTTAGCAATACAAATCAAAATATTTCATGCAATAATTTGATTTGTTCCACGAGTTTAAAATAAATAAGGATTTTTAAAACACACCTACACTAAATGGAAATAATAACAACAATAAACTTTGAGATAACTTAAAGATTTTTTTGACCTTATTAAGAAAGACACATAAGCAGGTTGCTTGGAGTTTAACAAAAAAAAACAATCAATTTTAGGTCCACATTTTACTGTTTTTTTGCTTTTACTAACACGTACACAAACAAGGCAAAATAATGGTCCCAAAAATCTAGATTTTTAACCAAGGATAGAACTTTATTATGCTTAAGATATTTTGGCGCTCGAACAAACCCAGATTGTTTTCCAGTAGAATCATTAATTTTCATCACCGAGTGGCCGAGGGGTGCAGGCATCAGCCGCGAAAGCTGAGCACGTGGTTTCGATCCCCACCTCGGACGTTGGTGATCTTGGTCGTTTTTTCTTTGATATATGACATCCAATATTTATAACGCATAGTTAAATTTATTTCACCCGAACACTCAACGTAACACGTGTATAGCTATCTGTCATTGTCTAACTGCGATCTGTCATTGTCAAATGCAAGTTAACGATTCATTTTGAAGTACATTGCTTATCAACTAACTTTTCTTAGAAAGTTAATTAGTAGAGTTTTGAATCGAATAATGCTCACGGTTTGGCTAAAGATCTGAATCGTATTCCTCGGTTTCAGTAAAAGCCAGTATCATAGTAATACACTGTATGTTCTCGATCCAGCTCGCTATACATGAAAAGCGAATTTTCCGAACAGGCAGGTGAACAATGCTCACTTTATTGCTCCATTACAGGTAGTTTTTAAGTACCAACTTGAAGGATAATTGGAGATTATAGACGTAATATCTTCTAAGACTACACCGTGCATATATGCATGTTCTGTGTTAGTTTTCATAATAGTGCTTATGACCAGAATATTTTTCTAGGTATTTACTGTAGTAAGTAGACAACTTAGACAAGAATTTCACACAATGCTCATAATTATATGTAATCAAATCATTTTTTTATAGGCCGCCTTCATTAAGAATTGTGATGTAATGAAATTTACCAGGCGACGACATGTATCTATCTAATACGAGTATTATGTCGTCGCCTGGTACCCACATCACAAGCCTTAATTGAGCTTACCGTGGGACTAGATCGATTTGTATAAGATGTCCCAAGATATTTATTTATTATTTATTTAATTAAATAAATAATGTGCCTACTCGTACAATAAATGGCGGTAATTTGTTACAAATGAAACTTAATCATACTCGTGATCTCTCGTGCGACAAGGATAACTACTGAACTATGATATATGTCACTCGTAATAACTTATCCTCAGTCCTTACTTATTTAAACCTTACATAGTTAGGCATATCAATAGGCTATAAATATTTGTTCACAATTCTAGTAAGGTAAAATGTAGCGTAATAATTACGTTTTTAAGGTAACGTGGTCATTTACAAGCACGGTGTAGGGTTAGAACCCGTAGTAGATTTTTTTTTCTGTCTTGATAGTGTCAGACGATTCGAAAATGCTTATTAATAAGCTTACTTGAATAAAGAATAGTTTGACTTTGACTTTGACAGTCAGGTGCAAAAATATGTATCAAAAAATCCTTAAATTTTATAAATATGTTACGACATTCTTACTTGTACTACACAGAATTAATGTGCACTGGGATATATTATTGAGCAGTTTTATATATACCTTATTTTGCCTTTGACTGTACATTATTAGTATGATTAAACTAAGTGAAGGCCTCATTTGCAACACTGCCGAAATATGGAGTGCTCAATAATACTAATCAAATTTATATGGTAAATATCCCGTTTGAAATCATATCATAGTTCTTAAATTCCTGAACCACAAAAACCACTTTGTTCTTTTCTCCAGACATCCCTATTTTTTTTATTATACTTAGCCATAGGTACTGTAGAGGAAATGTAGCAGGAAAGCGGACACTGGCGAAGGCTAGATAGAAGAAGAAGAAGACTTAGCCATACTGTACAAATCTATTATCCAAAAAAATAGAGAAAACATAAAAACAGGATATAAAATCTGGCATTATTGGTATAGTGAGGAAATAAACTACTAATTCCAACAAATTGCAATACTGGGTTTGTTATAAAATTACTGTATTTAACCTAAATAAATTTAATAAACTATTTATCGCGTGTATTCAAAGTATTGTCGTAAAATTATTCTACCTAGTTACACAGCTAGGGCGATAATAAAAAAAAACTCTCGCGAATGACATTGAGCAAAATTTCCTACGCGTATTAAGTGACTATTATTGAACATATGCTTCAAAATATCGACATAACACATTATAACATATTTATGCAACGAGGAATTCGCAAACGAATTTGAACCTTGTTTCCTTTACAGAAGATGCGTTAAAGCTATATAAGGGACAATAAAAGACATATTAGGTTTGTTTATATTCTCAGCTATGTGCCAAATGTCGGTAACCATACACAGAAACCTGTTTGATCAACTAATTGTTAAGAGTCCGGTATAGTTTTTTATACGAATCAGCTCATCTTCGTGATACTATGTTGAACTATTAACTAAAATGAATCCTGCTAGCATTTTAGGCAATCTAGCATATAACGGAAGATAATCTCAATTATAACCGAATAAGTAAAGTATTTTTCTTATTTTTTTTAGTTTTTTAATAATGAACCTACGTCAAACCAGGAGCTGTTTCGCGATTTCTGATTAAAGAGGTAACTTATGTCAGCCTCCGTAGCCTAGTTGATAGTGACCCTGCCTACGAAGCTGGAGATTCCGGGTTCGAATCCCGGCGAGGGCATTATTTGTGTACTTATTTGTCACAAATATTTGTTCCTTGGTCATGGCTGTCTATGTATTTAAGTATCTATATGTATCTATCTATTACATATATCGTCGCCTAGTGCCCACATCATTAGCCTTAATCAAGCTTACCGTGGGACTAGGTTGATTTGTGTAAGATGTCCCAAGATATTTATTTATTATTATTATTTATTATGTTCACTTATTTATAATCAAAAAGGCTAATCTTAGATATAGGTTAGGTTAAGTAGATTAGTTAGATTTAATCTATATACTTACAAAAATTGTAGTTTTGAAAATAATTATAAAAAAAGTTTTGATTAATCAAAATTATATTAAAGCGGTATGTAAGTTATATATTATGTGTGGGAAAATGAGTCGTCTAAGGAATAAACGTATATTTAGCTAGAGCAAACTTAAGAAAAAATGCCAAAGTTTAGTAAATAAACTATAATTACCTACTTATAAATTAATTATTCATAAAAGTAATAATTTGAAAATAATCTTAATTTCATGTGTAATTAAAATATTACAAATAAAATGTTAGAAAAATGAAAATTTACATTTGAAAATCTAGATATAGCGATATGACTCCACGTCCCCGCAGTACAAGGTTTTTTATTTTATCTGCGTTATTAACTATTACCGATTTTGCCTTTCCAATTTTTACCGGGCTCTTAAGTTATTTCGTTTTTTTTGTAGCGATAAAAACACACATTAACTAGGATTTGCGGTTATTTTTCAATAAACATTTCAACGCTAGTACTTCGCTAGTTCTTTTCGTTACATACAAAAGGAGGGTAGTTGGGTACCTACTCAAAATGTACAGTCAAGGGCATAAATATGTATACAATTTTACACCTTATGCTCCAGACATGTCATAAAGTGTATACATATTTTTGCCCTTGACTGTATGTTATACATATACGTATATGTATACATATATCTATGTATGCGTATTATAAATACTCACATACGTACATAACTACGAGTACATACAATTTATACCGCCATAGTTATACATAAGTACATACATTATCTTTTAGATATATCGACCCTACCGCGAACATGGAAATCCAAAAAATTGTCTTTGTCATTCTAATATAATCCTCAAAATTTCTGAATAGAAAGCTTGCCCTTTAATCTGCTTTTCAGAAAACAATTCAAATCATCTCCAGGCCCAGGAACAATAAGATTGGATCAGTTACTCATGAGTATGTAGTAAACTAGATATCATACATCATCATCACCATCAGCCTATGTTAGTCCACTGCTGGACGTAGGCCTCTCCTATTAACTATGCGTATAGATAGACGCATTAGGAGGTAAATGCCCATAATCGCCACGCTGGGCAAGCGGATTGACGATCGCAGTAATGTGTCCACTATGATGACGCTGCTGCCCATCATCAATCTTGTAGAATGGTCAGTGACCCTTCAATCCCTTAGTCGACTCTTACGACACCCGCAGGAGGAGTTGGGGTGGTGACAAATGTATTCTTACTGCCGTCACCACACGGCATCATACATATGTGTAGTGTATTTTCTATTCTCTGAAAATCACTGCACGTTGTTCATAGCTTAGTTGGAGATCTCTGTATGTTTACCTATTACACCAATATTTTTATAGACGTCTAGACATCTAAGTTGCATAAACATTAAATATTAGAGTATTTCGCAACGAGTATGTTAATATTGACTGAATTTCTGATTTCGTATCGGTTTTTGAAATTTTAAATATACCTAGGAGTAAATCTATCCAATGTTATGAAAATTCTTTGCGGGTCCTATCAAATCAACTCGATATTTTTAAAGTCTTTTAGGATCATGTTTGAACGCCTGATTAAAAAAAATAAAAAATGCCACTCTGCCTGCGTTTTCATCCAT
The DNA here is from genome assembly GCA_025490895.1 of Thaumatotibia leucotreta. Classification (NCBI taxonomy): domain Eukaryota; kingdom Metazoa; phylum Arthropoda; class Insecta; order Lepidoptera; family Tortricidae; genus Thaumatotibia; species Thaumatotibia leucotreta. The sequence goes on from JALPQI010025286.1 coordinate 13,050, forward strand.
AGCTAATGTTAATGAAGCAAAGGCAACAGTGCTCTCTTTGAGGGGATTGGAACGTTTTCGCATATTCTAGATACACAGCTTTTATTTTTATGTACAGGGTGTCATCTGGGCCGTGTAGCTAGATTGAACAGGATACGTATACTAGGGACGGTCACTCTGAGTAACTTTCACTATGGAGACAACCAAGAAATCGCGAAAAAAGTGTTATAATTATAAAATGCTTCACTTATCGAGTATCATCATCATCAGCCTATGATAGTCCACTGCTGGACGTAGGCCTATCCTATTAAGTAACTATGCGTATAAACGCATTAGGAGGTAAATACCCATAACCGCCACGCTTGTCAAGCAGATTGGCGATCGCAGTAATGTGTCCACTATGATGACGCTGCTGCCCATCATCAATCTTTTATCAAATAATATGGTGACGGGAATAAGAATACATTTGTCACAACCCCAACTCGTCCTGCGGGTGTCGTAAGAGCCGACTAAATAAGGGATTGAAGTGTCACTATCGAGTATACGTGAACGTAAACTTTACTTGCCAACTCATACGGCTTAAGTTAATTACGCGAACGATAGGTAGGTAAACGTTTTATCTCGCGGCTTATTCATAGTAACGACATTGATCACATATTATATAACGAGTAAATACGCGAGGTAAGGAATAAGGATGTTCCCTTGGCTCTGGCAGATTTGGCCTCACGGAGAACAACTTCAAACGAACCCGAGCAAGGTTTCAATAAGTTCAATGCTGAAATGAAATTCGTTTTCTCGATTTTTAGGTAATGTTGATGTACACTCGACCATTTGGAACCATATAGCCGTGCCTTGAGTAAAAGTAAAAGATACGTTAGGTTTTACTCGATTCGCAATGCATTCTATATCGCGCTCACACTTATAGGTATATTGGAGCTAGGGCGATGGCCTGCTTTACGTATCGAGTAAAACTTAATGTACCTATCCTTTATTTTTACTCATAGCATGGCTATAGGGCTCCAATCGGACCTAACGTTACCGATACTTGCAAAGTCATGGACTCAGAGATCGGACAAATTTGCGTCATTATTCGTAATAATATGGACACGACTCCAAAGTTGATTAAATGAATAATTAAACGAATAATTTTTCACAATTTTCATTTCGAATATTTGACGATTTACAAACGTTTTCATAGTTACCGGTGTCAATTATACATACGTTGAAATGCCGATGGTGTCCCTTGAGTACCTAATGTTGACAGGTGTCACCGTTTCCTGGTCAACGGCCGGACATAGCCCGGGCTAAGTTATGGACATATGACAGAGCACCCTTATCATGAATCTTAACTATACAAGACACATTACGTTAACAATATAGGTAGTTACACTATTACAAATACCTACCAATGTCCGAATCCCAAAAAAACACCGCCATTGCTTGAATGCGTAGCGGGAGTAATACAAAAGTGAAATTCCCTAGGGAGTAATAGAAATGTCAGTACCTACGTTATTTAATAATATTATGTCTTAAAACTTATTTTTTGGTTGGTTGGCAAGTGTGATGAAAAACATTGTATGCATCACGGTCGGTAAGCGGAATACTAACTCGAGTCATAAAAGCCCTCCGCTTGACGGCGTCGGGCTTCTAACACTCTCGTTAGTGAATCCATACTTACCTTCCTTGATGCACAATGTGCTATTAACACTTAACAGAGTGAACGATTTCTAGTGCTCTGGACTTGAACCTCCACGTAAAAAATATATAGGCAACAAATTTTGATGAGATTAGACAATCGATAAGATATTACTAGCCACGCTAAGGGCAGCAGTCGACACGATGTGTACAATATAAGCCAATCAAAACTTCGATGGACCTATTATAACTACCTTTAAACAGACTTTAAACATAGAAATTCACATGCGTGATGTATTGAAGAGAGGGTGACCTTTTTTTAAAGACAAACGGGTCTTAATCGCGTAAACTTACGTTTAATTATATCCTGACGTTTCGGGCATGACGTTACACCCGTGGTCGCAGGCAGACTGGCGAGAGAATGTATCAACACCTTCGAGCTGCACGGGTTTTTCGAACTACCCGCACTTGATCTTGATTATTCACTTCTAGGCTAGGGTTGTCACTAGGTCTACACACAACACTCACAACATCCAAAGGCTTTAAAATGGATGTTTCACCACGCTTACATTTGTAAATCACGGGATTCCACGCGGACGAGATTCCTTGCCCCTCATTTTGATTAAAATTCCGATGTTTCTTAATTTCTATAGCTTCACGTACTTTTCGGCTATGATGTATACGCTCGGTTGAGAGGACTTTCGGGTTATGGAGCTCAATCCAGTGGTTAGGTCCGGACTCCAACAAATGCTCGGCCACAGCAGACTTATTAGTTTGACGCTTTTTAACAGCCGTGATATGTTCCTTGACCCTTTCCGCTATGGTGCGTTTGGTTTCCCCAATATAGGAACTACCACAGCTACAATCAATCTTATAAACGCCCGGTGTGTGATAAGGTAAAACATCCTTAGGCGACTTTAGATGCCCTGCCACCTTTGATAACGGCATATAAACGGTTGGTATGGAATACTTATTCAAAAGCGTACCTATTTTGTCCGTAACACCCCTGACATAAGGCAAAAATGCTGGTCGCCTCGCAACATCTGGATGTTTCTTCCTCGGTGTTCGTCTGGGTTGCCATCTGTTCATTATGTAGCCATTTCTCTTCAGAACCTCCTGAACGTGCGATAACTCAATTTCCAGAAATTCAGGGTCACAAAGGTCATGTGCTCTGTTCTTTAGAGAATTAACCACAGACTGAAGCTGCCGGGGGTGGTGGTGGGACAGCGCGTTCAAATACCTGTCAGTGTGTGTGGGCTTCCTATAGACAGTGTGCGCCAAAGAACCATCATCTCGACCTATCACCTTCACGTCCAGAAAAGGCAAACTACGCTCCGATTCCAATTCATATGTGAATTTGACTTTAGTATGAATGGAATTGAGATACTGGAGTAATTGCTCAACTTCATGCTTGCCACCTCTCATAACGCAGAAGACATCATCGACATACC
>JALPQI010025287.1:0-10596 GCA_025490895.1 Thaumatotibia leucotreta
TGCAACATGAACTATGTTTGAGTATTGTGTTTACCTGGAAATAGCTTTTCTAAAGTTACGGGGCCAAATAAGATGAAAAAAAGAACGAAGCAATTTTTTTTTTAATCCCTAGACATTTTAAGAAAGCTTCTATTGAAATCCGGAGGCAGAAAAACTTAAATTAAAAAAGAGTAATAATCAAACATCAAATGGCACCATTTTGTAACTGCGCCCTCCACAAAATCGTTTTAATTTTAAAAGCCCCCCCCTAATCAGTATTGGTACTGAATTACGTTTACATTATAATAATACTTTTCAAGGATATTCTTGTAATAATATTTGCAGAGACGACGATGACGAAATAAAACATCGTAAATACGCTGAATATTCACCTAGGCATTAAGTTACAAAGGTGAATTCATCAGCTACCAGGAATCGAGTAAAAAAATTGAAAAGTTGAGTGAACATTTTGTGAACAAATACATTAAAATTTGTAAAATATATTCAGAGGTCAAAGTATTAGTCACGGAATACTAAGACATGCTTCTGAAAGCATTTGTCACCTGACCCGAAGGAAAATTAGTGCGAAATTTAATAAAGGCCTCCAGTAATATTGTAAGCCCCTGGTGTCTTGAACGTAATAGACGAGACAAAAAAACTGTCAAGTGCGAGTCACTCGCGAGAAGGATTCCGTACCATTATTTTTCAACATCTCATCATCAGCCTATATCAGTCCATTGCTGGACTGCCTCTCCTTGGCGTAAGCGTATGGACACATTAATTATGAGGTAACCTTTATCTTTACATCATCAGCCTATGACAGTCCACTGCAGGACGTAGGCCTCTCCTATTAATTATGCGTAAAGACGTATTAAGAGGTGAATGCCCATAATTGCCACGCCGGGCATGCGGATTGGCCATCGCAGTAATATGTCCACTACGATGACGCTGCTGCCCATCATCAATCTTTTATCAAATAATGGTCAGTGACACTTGAATTCTTTGGTCGGCTCTTATGACACTCGCAGGAGGAGTTGGGGTGGTGACAAATGTATTCTTACGGCCGTCACCACACGGCCCGGTTTATCTTTAATTTAGAGCCAAACGGGGAACATTATGTTTTTTCTTTGGAAGTTAACCTTGAAACGTTTAAGAAAAACGTCCAACTTTATCGTTTGCCATAAGGACTGAATTCGCTTGCTTTAAACGAATGAAATAAATGTCTAAACGCTTTTATAGCAAGCGACAAAGTGGGACATTCCTACTGAACCGTGTCGTAGAAATAATATTATTTTATACGTACATATACGTAAGGCATTATTAAATATTCAAATGTCTTGTTGTCTCAATGCATAAGATACAGGTTAGTAACAGACAGACAAACGGATAGGTAATTTCGTAACAGGATACATCCAACTTGACATCAAAAAAAGTTAACATATTTTTATAGTTTTATTCCTGAAGATATTTTTGTTCTATCATTATAAACTTACCATTATAAACTATTAAACATTTTACTCTATTTAGTGTTGTTTCAATAATGGTACTTAACGCCACATTTAAAGCCATTGATATTCAATTTCAAATTAGAATTATTTTCAATTCAAGTTGTTCAAAATTTTACTCTCACGTTGGAAGGCAAAATTCATAATAAATGTCTAAAATGAACACAGGTCATCAATCGTAAAATACTAAAATTGTGTTTTCGTAAACAAATTTGAATTATTTCATTAGAGAACTAGATAGAAATACGTTGTAAGTAAATAGTCTGAAATATAATTCTGTTTGAAACATAATTTAGTTACTGGATTAGTTATTGTTGGCAACTGGTCTCAAGGACACGAATTAAGAAATTCCAAATTTGCTTCTGTTTTAAATGGACATTATTTAAATTCTTTGTTCAACATAGTTTCATGCCTTACCAAACATTTTTTTAATTATTTGAATTTAAGTTTTATGTTGGCAAATTGTTTATTTTTTTCAATATTGATAAATTATTCTGCATTACAAAAAAGAGCGACGACCTGGTAAAGGTTGTGGGTGTCCAATAGATGCGGACAGCTCACGACCGATCTTTGTGGAACTCTCTGGGGAGGCCTATGTCCAGCAGTGGACGTCAATTGGCTGATGATGATGATGACGAAAAAAGAAGATTAATCGATTGAAGACACCAACGCGACGTTCTTAGATGGGATTTGAACCCACGTCCACCGCTCTAAAGCTAATTTAAAAAATAAATGATTGAAGACATAATTACACTTTTTTGATAATTATTAGTATTTTAACGTAATAAATTGACACTTTTCATATTGTTTCGTAACTTGTCAAAGCCATGTACAGCAAGTTAACGTTACCGAACATTTAATATTTTTACGAACAGACAACACAACGTAGCGGCTACTTGACGCATAAATCAAAATATTTTACTTCTTAGCATTCATGATCGCGTTCGCGGACAGGTTTTGCCCATTTATTGGCCATTGTTGTGGCCTTCATGCTCCCAGCGGGACAGTATTTAGTTGATACATTCAGAAAATTGTGACGAATTAACTATTATTGCCAGTAATTTCTGTATTTTTTGTCTTGTGTATGTATAAACCTGTGTAAGCCTACGAGTCCTTGGTTACTCGAAATAAACAAATTTTAATTGTAATTTTTTTAGCACGCTTAACAAGTGACACACTCATCGAACTATTTAAGAAATACTCGAATACGTCAAAAGTCAATTTCATTGCATTCTTGAAGTATAACTTTTGCGATTTAATAATACTAACATAGAACTATAAATTATGAGAAACAAATATAAATTACAAAATACAAGTATACACGTTATAAAATTATTAAGAAGGTCCATTCTAAATATACAACCTTATATTTTATGGCACCGTTGACCCCTGCTGACCCTCATTAATTATTTTGCCACTTAGCTTATCAAATACTTAATTAGAGTATCCTAAAACCTGATATTAAAGCATGTTTATAACACCTTATTTGAACACAATAGAACATGCTAATTAGTAAATATGTAAATATTAACATATTATTATTTTAGACACATTTAAAACCCAGAATAAATTTTTTATTTACAACACACTTAAACTAACTTTTCTTTTACTTTTTGGGTTTATCTTATTTGTAGTTTTTCCGATCCATAGGATTATGAATAAAGCTTGTTCACGAAATAAGTAGCCATCATAAAATCAACCTCTACTGTTACACAACAATACCATGTAGTTCTAACAGCCATGGGACTGTAAATTAATTCTTCTGTTTTATGTTTCACAATCCAATATCCAAAATCAGTCGCTGAAAAGTCGTCAAAATCAAAATGACTTCAGATAATGCTTAATGCAAAAGTTCAGTTCCAAAAAAATGCGAACTTCCGAGATGATTTCAACAATGTTAGATTTGAAATAGTTAATAAAAATTGTAGATACGAGATTCACAGTTTATTATAGTATCGGTATTGTAATACAGTTAAGACCCATTGGGTAACTAAATGACCCAAAATGGTAAAATAAGAAGAAATACTACTTAAATCTAGAAGTTTAAATAAAAGTCCATAATTATGGAGAAATTGATATAAACATCAACCACAGCGTCCGAGAAGATAGGCAAAGAGCCCTTCTTTGTAATAACACCCATACAAAGGTATGGTCTCATACAAAAAAAAGAATTACACAGCAATGGCTACTTTATTTCGTGAACAAGCCTTATTATAATATTATCTAGGTACTTTTTCCAAGATCTAGTATTGCCAGATGCTGTTAGAGGATTGATAGATGATGATGCTGATAGATGCGTCTAGACAGCTTCCAGAGCTTTAACTAAATAAGTGGAAATAAATATATATTTTTTTTATGCATACTAAGTAATAATAAAAGCAAAGAAAGATAGATACTGTAACATTAAAATTTAACGTTTTATGTAAGTGTAAAGATATACATATAAACCACATTTGTATAAAAATTGCTTCATTGACGTCAAAAAGACTTTTAGGCTATAGACAACGTATAACACAATGTAAATTGGTTACCTTTATTACACTAAAATACTATATACACTAATTAAAATGTTCTGATTAGGCAAAAAAACTTGTCAACATTTAATTTTATAGTAAACTTTACCCACAATGGAGCAAAGTAGGCACTATTTACAATATTCATTAATTTGTACACTTACCTTCAGTAGTCGGTAACCCAAGGTTGTTCAACGCACTGCTACTATCCTGCCGCTTGCGTTGCAGGGAGTTGTTCTGTGACCCATTCCCAGGATTGAACTGGACTGTTGATGACGTATCCACGCTTCGGGGAAGACTTCCGTTGACAGATCTTGGGGAAAAGTAGGAGAAATTAATTTTGGCTTTACCAAATATTAATGTTGGACAAGTCAAACAAGTTATTTTACGCTTCTGCATAAAAAATGCAGGGCAAAGTGTAAAGACAAATAATTTGTTGTACATAATAATACACGGTGCTCGCGAGCATTGCGAAAGATTTTAACTATGCATTCTAGGCATCAAAATAAACATAAAATATAATGAGACCAAAAGTCAATTCCACCAAAAAAAAAAATTTTTTTTTCTTTTTTTTTGTCTTTTTCAATACTTCTTAACATTTCCAGTACTTTTTATCATAACAACAATTTGTTTAAATTATTTATTTCAATTGTTTTTTTTAAATACAGGTTATTTCGTCAAGTCTATTCGTATTTTTTGATTGTCAGGCAAAAGGTGTGGTAATATTAGAACACATTGTGGTGGCATTGTAATCATAAAGAAGTTAAATGACGAGTTACGTCGAAAAACTTATTTCGAAAAAAGGTTGATTATCTCTGAAACCAAGCCGAATCCAGGAAATTTTATATAACATTAAAGACTCTAAATGTGGTCAGGAATCCAGCATTAAAATCTTTCGGAATGCTCACGAGCACCGTGTATAGGGTGGAAGCAGTAGTAAAAAAATCAATCAGGGCAGATATCAGATTTCAAGAAAATCAGCTTAAGAGGCTGTCTATCGAATTTAAATTAATGAAGATTGGCATTGACATTTATTGATTTTGGCAAAATAATACAAGCTACAACAAGGACATTTTTGATGCTGCTCTTTTGATAAAAATATGTTTTTTTTATCGACCCATGTATCATTATCATCATCATCATCAGCCTATGATAGTCGACTGCTGGACGTAGGCCTCTCCTATTAACTATGTGTATAGTATAGACGCATTAGGAGCTAAATGTACATAATCGCCACACTGGGCATGCGGATTGGCGATTGCAGTAATGTGTCTACTATGACGACGCTGCTGCCCATCAACCCATCATCAATCTTTTATCAAATAATAGTCAGTGACCCATGTATGTACCTATGACATTTTTTTTACTTAAATATTTATAAACTCAACTGTACAACAGTACACTCTAACCATACAAAACCTTATCCCATTCCAACAAACTCCACAAATATCCGTGTCAAAGCCGAAAAACCTTTCGGGACTCGTTAATTTTTAATTTGTATGACTCGCGGAGTGGACGAGGCACTTAAACAAATTTGCTGACAATTGACAGAAGCGATATGTCAAAAGTGTATGCTTGACGGTAAATAATGGAGTCACATTACTCAAATGAGTCAAATTTACTGGCCATCATTACTTCACACTAGATGCGGCATATCGTATTGTACCTTCACGAGCAATAGACTTATATTTTGTCGCTTGTCTTTGTCACTCAGATAAAGGTTTCGTTGGAGTGAGAGAGACAGATGCTCAACATATCGTCGGTTGACAACCAAAACTCACTAAGTAACAAATACCTACTTGAAATAGAGATCGTATCTAAGTTCTAATTCAATACTGACATAAGAGATTGCTAAGAGTAGTGACTGTTTTTATAGTGAGTTTTGGTTGTCAGCCGACGATATAAGGATTTCAAAGGTCACTGCGACGTTAGCAGACGTTCATGAATAAGGAGGTATGTTGACAATCGACATCTTTGCTACTCCAATCACCCCAAATGTCTATGTGACGTTAGCATCTTTTGGAAATCAAAAAAACTGACGATCATTCATGTACAGTTGATATCGGATATACATCAGAGCGGCAAAGGTGATCACAATAATTTGAGCTATTGGCCCCAATTGCCATGGTGTTAATGTTCAGATAATTTTGAGCACCGCAACCTCTCTGATAAATTTAGTATTGACTGCAAGATCTTTAAGAAGTAATCTATGACTCATTGAAGTCAAATTTAGCTCCTATAGTTACTGTACTGAAATAATCAATCAATATGCGAGATCTATCGAATGCAATCTACGGGTCACCTGTTAGCCGTCAATTTGTCCGAGCTAAATGTGGGCGACTGTAATCGACTCTAGGGAATAATTCTGTCTGATGTATACTGGACGCAAATAAGCTGGCTTTTTATAGTGTCCTACTTTAGAAAATTAGTAATCTAAATCAAATGTATTCGATGTATTGAAGTGTCTTTATATATCTATATTTACAAGTCATGGGTAACTTTGCCACATGGAAAAAAGTTTTACCTACATAATTATAATATACAAGTTAATTTTTTTTTGACCGACATCAGATTAGACAAAAAAAGATCTGATGTTCCATCCATACCCTGAGATAAGATAGGCGGTAATATATTATTTCCTTTTGGGATCGAAAGAGTTCGTGATTTTGAGTAAAATGACCCAAAATATAATATATGTATCATCATTTCTTTTTCTTTATCCTTGAAAAAGTCTACTTCTTCTACTCTATCGGGAACGTGACGACTATGACAGCTTAGCTTAGAAATTATGGAAAGTGCGAGAATTCTCTATAAATACAAGCACCCAGGTATAAAATTAAGATACACCAAAAACTGTATTTGTAGCGTTCTTCGATGTACTCGAACGGCGTCACGTACCCGACAGTCTCTTCGAATGCACCTGCTTCAACACTAACTATACATTGCTGGAACTTATTGTTAAAGACGTCTATATTTCCAAGATCATATAACCCGTCAACCTTCAAGTCAAGGGTGAATAGGCACCTTCTGGGCAAACTCACTCCATCGTAGGCCACGTCTCTGCCCTTGGCTAGTCTGTGGCCATGAGTAAACCTATTTCAAATAAAAAAAAAAAAGTTCTACCAATGGACAGTTAATAGTGCGGGCGATAGTACTCACCTGTTAGGCGTCAATTTGTCAGAACTTATAGGCGACTGTACCCGCAAGGACCCAGGGGTATAGTCGTGTCCATAATGCACGTAGGTCTGATATCCGTTCACCTGAGGATGAACAAATTATTAATAATACAATACAATATTCTTTATAGCACACCTCATTAAAAAATATAACAAATTATCACCAAAGGAGGGTGGGCAAATTGGCTTATTAACCAATAACGACAAACGGTATGCCTCTGGATAGCTTATGTTAAGCTCCGTAACTTTTACAATGACAGGAATTTCCAAATATATGTGTGAAGAAACTTAATAGTACTTAAAAACTGGGAGTTACAGAGTATTTAACTATCGCAAGTGTTCGTGATTGACAGTCATTATTACTCGTTCCTAATAAGTCTTAAATTAGTGAAGGGTTTAATTTCCGCAAATATGTCGTAGTCTCGTAAGATACTTTGTATATGTATATAAAAATACATTTAAGGATCATTGTACGTTGTCCAAAAAATATTCAAAGGTGAATGTTACGAAATAAATGTCTCATTGGTAAATTATTGTTTTAGCTATAACTTTTTTCTCACAGCTGTTAGACCGTCTCTGCCTAAACAAAAATTGTAGAGTACAAAACAACCTTTCCAAAAATATATAGTTTTTTGTTATTGGCTATTAGGCCAGGGTCCATACATTTTTGACCATCCTCCTTTAAGAATTAAAAAACCGTTGCAACCGATTTCTCTAAGACCCCAACATCAGACCCAGCAAGTAAACAGAGAGGTCACAAACTGACCAATCAGATAGCCATTTGACAATGTGACGGTTTCTACTCGACAGATTATAATCTAACGAAAAATAATGCGTTAAATTGGAAACAGTATGACGCAATTGACAATCTTTCGGTACTTTGCAATTTCGCTAGGTAAAATTATAATGTAACGATATTTACAATAGTACGGTGACATATAATATATATTTAAATACCCTCACGGACGTAACGTAGGCCTCTCCTATCAGTGAGTAAAGACGCATTAGGAGGTAAATGACCATTATCGCTACGTTAGACAAGCGGATTGGCGATCGCAGTAATGTGTCCACTATGATGACACTGCTACCCATTATCCACCTTCTATCAAAGAATCGTCAGTGAAACTCCGATCCATTAGTCGGCTCTTACGACACCCGCGGGAAGAGTTGGGGTGGTGACAAATGCATTTTTACTGCCGTACTAGTTAGTTGATTACTCAAAACTTTACTAAGAATGAACTCCATTAACATCTAAGTAAAATCTGCCCGAAATATAATCTTTAAAAGTATTTTTTCTCGACACATTTAAACAAAAAATTCACCTGAAGGCAAATATTTTCCTTTTCGTTAAATTATATGAGAAATTCAATAACGGATTTCTGTGATAAAGTAAATGTCCTCTTATATAATTGCAAGGAAACACTTTGTAACAAAATGGACGCCAATCAAATCATTAAACCCTCGAATTGCAATTGATCCAAAATTTCAATTCAAAAGCGTTTACAACGAGTTTTCCTTGTAAGACAGAAATGTAATTTTAGGAGAATAAAGACTGGGAAATTCGCATTTTATACGAAAGGTTAACTTGATTGAGAACGATTAAGGATTGCGCGTTTTATTTCTGTCTTTATTTTTTGTAAAATATGGTATTTTGTCAGCCTTTTTCAGCTTTTTTTGTCAGTCTCCGCAACAGGCTACTGTTGTAGTAACCCCGTCTATGAAGCTGGAGGTCTAAGATCTACCTAAGATCTATTATATATATCGTCGCTTGGAAACCCACATCACAAGTCTTAATTTAGCTTAGTTTATTATTTACTTTTAGGGTTCAATACCTAAAGGGTGAAACGGGAACCTATCTCTAAAGCTACGCTGTTTGTCTGTCCCTCTGTCATTATTCTGTATCTCATGAACCATGATAGTTATTTAGTTGAAATTATCACTGTTGCTGTATTTCTGCTACCACAATATCAAAAAATACTAAAAAGTAGAATAAAATAGATCATCATCATCGTCATCGTCAGCATATGATAGTCACTGCTGGACGTAAGCCTCTCCTATTTAACGACGCGTATAGACGCATTAGGAGGTAAATGCCCATAATCGCCACGCTGGGCAAGCGGATTGGCCATCGCAGTAATGTGTCCACTATGATGACGCTGCTGCCCATCATCAATCTTTTATCAAATAATGGTAAGTGACACTTCAATCCCTTAGTCGACTCTTACGACACTCGCAGGAGGAGTTGGGGTGATGACAAATGTATTCATACTGCCGTCACCACACGGAGACAAAATAGATATGTAACCCAATTTAAACCTACTAAGTACTATAACACCGATGCTTTTTTGACTTTTTGTAGTAGGTGATTGACAAAATACCAGAAAATGCGAAAAAAAACCCGGGATAAGATTTTTTTGCATTTAGGCTTATTTGGGATAAGACGACAACAAACGTATTTTTTTTAATGATAAGTTAATGGTATCTTTTTTATGGTAATGGTACGGAACACTTTATGCGCGAGTCCGACACGCACTTGGGCGATTTTTAGTCCACTAGCTACCTCGACATAGCTTTGATTTTTTGCGATATCCACACAATAGCTTTTGGTAACTGTGGCAACCAGCTGTCACTCTTATTTCACATAGGAATATAGCTTAATCAAAATTTTAAAGTGAATGGTATTGACATCTAAACTTAAAATCAAAGGTATAGTCCATTTCAAATACGAAGGCCCGACGCCACTCGAAACTTTTGTCATTTAATTGGTCCACTACAAATTGGCACGTGTCGTATACCGAAAAAATTGCCGTTCCCAACAGGGTTATAATGTCTCTGTAACTTACTGTGTAACACCTTGTAAACCACATTATAAATTCAATAAAGATTGAGTATTGAGTATTGTCTGCAAAAAATATCACGCCACAAAAGGGTCTGGCCAGGTATCTTTTATTATCACTGATCCTATTGTTGACGCCTAATTTTGTCAAGTGAAATCGGGTCTTCGTATTTGAAATGGACTTTACCTTTTCGTCACCGAATTAGATTTGGATAGATGAAACAAGTTCATTCATTTGTATAGCGGCCGAGCGTGTCAGATTTTGTACTGAAGTTGTTACTTGCCTATGATTTTAAATATGTCTCAGGCCCTTGAGTATTCATATTTTTTTGTGTGGTTGCAATTAATATTACTTAAGGAGGCATTATTAATGTTTTTGTTCACTTCAACTCACAAAATTTGACGCCCGAAAGCTGCAAGCTGCGATTAAAGACGGACAACTCAGTAGATTTTACCGAGTTCATTTGACACGCTAAGTAGAAACGTTTGCTTGATCTATGGTATATATGACATCTGCGCTTTTCGTAGTACGTACCTTATAGCAATCCGCATACGCGGGGTCAGTATAATCATTGCTATATCTGTAT
>JALPQI010025288.1:0-11653 GCA_025490895.1 Thaumatotibia leucotreta
CCGAAATTTAATATTTGCGGATTTCGTAGTTCGCGGTAGGAATGTTGGATTTCCTTTCCTGCCACGAACGCTCCGGTACGCACACACGACTGTGAAATGAAATACCTGTCAAAGTGTCCAAGTGTTCCTAAACGACTAATGTACGAAGCTTTTTTTACGTTTCGACTTTCTTCGTAATTTTCCTAACGAATTATTCGAATTAGCACAGTGGATAGGGGCGGCAAAATATAAACGGCCTATAGGCGGCAAATTTCTAAATCCGGCACTGATCGCGACTTACGTGGAATGTTCCACACACCCATCACATTCAGACCGCCTTCTGGAACATTTCTCTGGAGACTTAGTCTTGGTGGTTTCAGCGTTCAACATCGACTTTCCTTCAATGATCCGTTTAAACAACATAATAGTAGAAGCAGAATTTGCTGTTTACGACAATTATCACGTTTCACGCGAATGTTTAGTTTGTTGAGCACTACAGCTGACGGGACTTGCTCGAAAGAACGATGTTCCATTAGATTGGCAATGGAGCCAATTTCACCTCTACTGCCAAACTTGCACTGAATGGCAGCAGCAACTCACGATGCAATGGAACGAACTCGAACTCGACTCAATGCCCAGTCGCGCTGCGCAAGGCAAGCGAGAGACTCCGCCCCTCCCCTCCCCACTTCACCGACCCCACCAAAACATAGCCATGAAATGAAACTCCATGCAAAGGTAACAATGTCACAGAGTAGAAAATACTGTCGCCGGAATGCAGTATCTAAAATTTAAATGTTGTTTCAACTGTACCTGTAATATTATAATTATAACATTTTATTTATAATTAAATCTTTTTTTACATAACGAGACTTGTCATAACGATAAAATGAATTTTGACGGTAAATAAATTGATTTCTTATCTGCTTATTCTTAGACTGTGGTTTGTATTTAGTCGAGAGACTTTATTAACAGGAAAAGCTGTTTTTCAATTGTTCCATCTGTAATTAATAGTAACTAGTTTTTTGCTCTGTGCGCGAGGCCCAAGGGCCTCGCGGGCCTCTCTTTTTGTCGACTGGAGGGTTGGGGTATTGGAGATATTTTTTTTATTTTCTTAAATTTTTTTATTATTGTTTTTGTATTATTTTTTACTGTTATCGCAGTTGTTGGGCTTTTGAGCTGGACTCCTGCAGCTCGGCCTTCGGCCTCGCGAGCTGTCAGGCCTCTGAGGGACGCTTCGGGCCTTCGGCCCTACGCGGAGCTCGGCCTTCGGCCTTCGCAGATTGTCGAAACGAATCGTCGGGCCTGCGGCCCTCCGATTCGTTTTCATGTTACACTTTTTCATTGCGTAGCATGGGAGCGCTGCACTCAAGCAGCTCGGCCTTCGGCCTCGCAGGCTGCCGCGCCTCTATGGGACGCTCCGGGCCTTCGGCCCTACGCGGAGCTCGGCCTGCGGCCTTCGCTGGGGTTCGAAGCGAACCGTCGGGCCTACGGCCCTCCGGTTCGCTTATTAAGACAGTTAGGAAGGGCAGTTTCACCGCGTGGGCTCGCCCATCGGGCCTTCGGCCCTCGGGCTCGCGCGGAGAGCACCTCGATTGTGACGCTCCGGGCCTTCGGCCCTACGCGGAGCTCGGCCTTCGGCCTTCGCGGCTACGAAGCTTCGCCTTCGGGCCTTCGGCCCTCAGGCTCAGCTTATATAGTTACTCAGATATTATTATACGTAGAAAAGCTTTGTATTCTCGCAGCTCGGCCTCCGGCCTCGCAGGTTACCGCGCCTCTATAGGACGCTCCGGGCCTTCGGCCCTACGCGGAGCTCGGCCTGCGGCCTTCGCTGGGGTTCGAAGCGAACCGTCGGGCCTGCGGCCCTCCGGTTCGCTTATTAAGACAGTTAGGTAGGGCAGTTTCACCGCGTGGGCTCGCCCGTCGGGCCTTCGGCCCTCGGGCTCGCGCGGAGAGCACCTCGATCGTGACGCTCCGGGCCTTCGGCCCTACGCGGAGCTCGGCCTTCGGCCTTCGCGGGCTTGACGCCTCGCCATCGGGCCTTCGGCCCTCAGGCTCGGCTTATTAAGACACTGGGGTTGTTGAACGCTTGGTAGCTCGATTTGCTCGGAGCTCGGCCTTCGGCCTCGCTTTAAATTACTTGGAGGTGACGCGCTTGGGCACTCGGGTCGAAGCTCCGGGCCTTCGGCCCTCCGCAAGGTCGGCCTTCGGCCTCCCACCCTGAAGCTCGCCCTTCGGGCTCGCTTAACTTAGATTTATATTGGTTCTGGTAATGTTCCGGCCCTCCTGCAGCGAGGCCTTCGGCCTCGCCCAAAATTACTGGGGTTGGGGACCCTCTTGGGCCCCGGGAGTGAAGCTCCGGGCCTTCGGCCCTCCGCGGGGTCGGCCTTCGGCCTCCCGGCCTGAAGCTCGCCCTTCGGGCTCGCTTAACTTACTTGGGATTTTGACTTTTTGTTCGGGGTCGCCGCCATCTTGGATTTTTTTCCAAATTTTTTTTCAGATTATCACTCCTGTGCCCAAATAATGCCCGCATGCCAAATTTCAGCGCGATCGGACCATTATTTCGAAAAATCCATACAAAATTTTTTTTGTGCAAAAAATCTGAAAAAAATTTTTTCGGAATCTGGAGAGCCCAAAAGTCACGCACAGCGATTTCCAGCTCGATCGGATAAAAAAAAATTTTTCGAAAAAAAAAAAAAATTTTTTTTGCAAAAATTTTTTGCCCACCTGACAGCTCTCGGAGTCCTCTATGACATTTGGTCGAGCACCCCTCACCTATCTCCCCCCGTTTAAGAGTTCCCATACAAACTTTGACAGGCCCTACGGCGGCCATCTTGGATCCGAGAATCACAAAAACACTTTTTCTTTAATCGAGGTCCCTCAGAGATTCTACCACAAAAAAATCAGGCTCGAAGGACCATTTTGAAATTTGAGTGCAAAGTTTTTTTTTTTTTTTTGGAAAAATTTTTGCGGCTTCAAAAACTGTCAGCAGTTCCCTATGACATTTGGTCGAGCACCCCCTACCTAGGTCTCACCGTTTAGCCAGGCCGTCAAACATTTTTTGACCAGGAAGCAAATCCTGAAATGTCAGATTTTTCCCGGGGTCACCAGAGCGCCCTCTATGCAACCGTATATAACACTATACCCCACCATACCTCCTTCTGGGAGAACAATCGTATCAATCAGAAATGAGTCGGGATGCAGCTATATATATTATTAACTAGTTTTTTGCTCTGTGCGCGAGGCCCAAGGGCCTCGCGGGCCTCTCTTTTTGTCGACCGGATGAGTGGAGGACTCGAGATTTATTTTTTATTTTCTTTAATTTTTTTATTATTATTTTTGTATTAATTTTTACTTTTGTCGCAGTAATAGGGCTTGTGAGCTGGACTCCTGCAGCTCGGCCTTCGGCCTCGCGAGCTGTCACGCCTCGGAGGGACGCTTCGGGCCTTCGGCCCTACGCGGAGCTCGGCCTTCGGCCTTCGCGGATTGTCGAAACGAATCGTCGGGCCTGCGGCCCTCCGATTCGTTTTCATATTACACTTTTTCATTGAGTAGCATGGGGGTTCTGGACTCATGCAGCTCGGCCTTCGGCCTCGCGAGCTGGCGCGCCTGTGTTGGACGCTTCGGGCCTTCGGCCCTACGCGGAACTCGGCCTTCGGCCTTCGCAGGTTGTCGAAACGAATCGTCGGGCCTGCGGCCCTCCGATTCGTTTTCATGTTACACTTTTTCATTGAGTAGCATGGATGCCTTGGACTCCTGCAGCTCGGCCTTCGGCCTCGCGAGCTGTCGCACCTCAGAGGGACGCTTCGGGCCTTCGGCCCTACGCGGAGCTCGGCCTTCGGCCTTCGCAGGTTATGGAAACGAATCGTCGGGCCTACGGCCCTCCGATTCGTTTACATGTTACACTTTTTCATTGAGTAGCATGGATGCGTTGGACTCTGGCAGCTCGGCCTTCGGCCTCGCGAGCTAGCGCGCCTATGTTGGACGCTTCGGGCCTTCGGCCCTACGCGGAGCTCGGCCTTCGGCCTTCGCAGCTACGAAGCTTCGCCTTCGGGCCTTCGGCCCTCAGGCTCAGCTTATATAGTTACTCAGATTTTATTATACGTAGAAAAGCTTTGTTTTCTCGCAGCTCGGCCTCCGGCCTCGCAGGCTACCGCGCCTCTATGGGACGCTCCGGGCCTTCGGCCCTACGCGGAGCTCGGCCTACGGCCTTCGCTGTGGTTCGAAGCGAGCCGTCGGGCCTGCGGCCCTCCGGTTCGCTTATTAAGACAGTAAGGAAGGGCAGTTTCACCGCGTGGGCTCGCCCGTCGGGCCTTCGGCCCTCGGGCTCGCGCAGAGAGCACCTCGATCGTGACGCTCCGGGCCTTCGGCCCTACGCGGAGCTCGGCCTTCGGCCTTCGCGGCCTTGACGCCTCGCCATCGGGCCTTCGGCCCTCAGGCTCGGCTTATTAAAATACTGGGGTTATTGAACGCTTGGTATTTCGACTTGCTCGGAGCTCGGCCTTCGGCCTCGCTTTAAATTACTTGGGGGTGACGCGCTTAGGCACTCGGGTCGAAGCTCCGGGCCTTCGGCCCTCCGCGAGGTCGGCCTTCGGCCTCCCACCCTGAAGCTCGCCCTTCGGGCTCGCTTAACATAGATTTATATTGGTTCTGGTAATGTTCCGGCCCTCCTGCAGCGAGGCCTTCGGCCTCGCCCAAAATTACTGGGGTTCGGGACCCCCTTGGGCCCCGGGAGTGAAGCTCCGGGCCTTCGGCCCTCCGCGGGGTCGGCCTTCGGCCTCCCGGCCTGAAGCTCGCCCTTCGGGCTCGCTTAACTTACTTGGGATTTTGACTTTTTGTTCGGGGTCGCCGCCATCTTGGATTTTTTTCCAAATTTTTTTTCAGATTATTACTCCTGGGCCCAAATAATGCCCGCATGCCAAATTTCAGCGCGATCGGACCATTATTTCGAAAAATCCATACAAAATTTTTTTTGTGCAAAAAATCTGAAAAAAAATTTTTCGGAATCTGGAGAGCCAAAATGTCACGCAGAGCGATTTCCAGCTCGATCGGATAAAAACAATTTTTCGAAAAAAAAAAATTTTTTTTGCAAAAATTTTTGGCCCACTTGAAAGCTCTCGGGGTTCTCTATGACATTTGGTCGAGCACCCCCCACCTATCTCCCCCCGTTTAAGAGTTCCCATACAAACTTTGACGGGCCCTACGGCGGCCATCTTGGATCCGAGAATCACAAAAACACTTTTTCTTTAATCTAGGTCCCTCAGAGATTCTACCACAAAAAAATCCGGCTCGAAGGACCATTTTGAAAATTTGGTGCAAAATTTTTTTTTTTTTTTTTGGAAAAATTTTTGCGGCTTTAAAAACTGTCAGCAGTTCCCTATGACATTTGGTCGAGCACCCCCCACCTAGGTCTCACCGTTTAGCCAGGCCGTCGAACATTTTTTGACCAGGAAGCAAATCCTCAAATGTCAGATTTTTCCCGGGGCCTCGGGACCGCCCTCTATACGGTGGTGTGCAACACTAAACCCCACCGATACTCCTTCCGGGAGATCAATTCGATATGTCAGAAATCAGTCGGGATGCAGCTATATATATTATTAATATGGTTTCGCGAAAGGGATAACGAGTAAGAGAGGGTTACAGTGAAACACGGGACACAATGAATTTTATAAAGTTAACTTTGTTTGTATTGTTTATACAAGCACAAGCGCCTAGAACGTTGTCGCTTTAACACTCCTTCGTGTATCCAACTCGCTCGTTATTATCTCATAACCATAGAACAAACATCGTCAGTAGCACGTGTCGGCCACCAATATTATCGCTTAATACCCACAACACAAGCCTTAAAGTAGAGGCATCGTAAGAAGTCGTTTTTGACGTTTGTTTGCACATGAAGTTCTGTAAATGTTCACAGATAGTATAATGGAGCAAATGTCAAACTTCATTGTTGCCTGTACGGAATAGTGATGTTACTACTGTTGCTGCAATTTACCGATACGTCAATCGAAATAAATAAGTAAACCTTTTTTATGGAGGTACGAATAATTGCTATAATAGTAGGTACGCACATATCGTCAGTTGTAATATGAATTAATGTAACCACCAAATGACGACTTTTCAGGAGGGCCATAAAACGAAATGGACATTTATAAAGTAAGATGTATCTTTTTAGTTAATTATCCTATTGAAATGATGTTTATCTTGTTTGTTTTATTTTTGAGAGGTCTATATGATAGACAGTTACTAACTGCGACCACACTTATAGTTCAGGAAATGGCTGGTGCTTACGTTAAATATTTTCAAAAAAATTTGGAGATACGTTAACAAATCAATGAAAATCATCAAAAGTGGAAATTCGGAATTTAGTGTAACTCACAAATTGAAACCGAATTGCTTATGAGCCATACAATGCAGACGGCGCTTACAGCAGTGACGTTTATAAAAATATGGTGAGTACATTAGGAAAGACATGTTTTGTACTTACAAATTCGTACTTACGTAAACCTAATAAAACGGCAAAGTTTTTGTTAACGTATTCGACATTTTTTTCTAGATATCAATATTTTATATACACCGTTCGATAGAGCAGGAAATTTGCAGTCGAACGGTATACTTAACTCATAACTCAATTTCGTCAGCCCGTGTGCCCGTTGGATACGCGGCTTTACAGACTGTGTTGAACTTGACAACCCGATAAATGTCAAAATTGTTGTAAAATCACGTACCTATAATTTTATTTTTCGTATAACAATAATTTATGTACCACTACGTTATTTATCACCTAGATGTGCTCTGATTTTAATACATGGTTTTAGTGAGTTTATATACAGTATATACAGCATTTCTCTATATGACGTCTCCGGCACCAAAATTTCGATGCCTGCTAATGATTCTAAGTAAGATTACCAAACACTTTTTTAATTCGGATTACCTAACACTTTTTTAATGGCAAGTACCTACCAGATCTAACGCCCTTTCGCACTTGACTGAAAATTTTACGACGATAAAATCGAGCGTTTCACAACACTATTGTGAGCTGTCAAAAACGACTTCTTACGATGCCTCTACTTTAATTGAGCTTACCGTGAAATTAAAAAAAAATAAAATAAAATAAAAATTTATTTAAGATTGTGCCATTATATTTATTTATATGTATATTGGTTTACTAAGTATATAGGGACCTACGTTACAGTGAATTAATGAAAGATCGTCTGTGCAAACTGACGTTTCCCGCTTCCTACACAAAATAAAGCATTCGAATTAACCTCTAGTCGCACAGAGGCCTCCTAAATATATTTTTTTCATTATCCAAATTTCACTGGCAATTGGTAATTTCTAGGCGGCGAGTGGTTAAGATTATATCTAGATTGATTATAATTTGTACTTTGTTTTGTAGTAGGTAACTGCAAGTAATTAAGTATTGTTTATGTATTTGTATAACAGAACGTAACTGTCGATAATTGAGAGAATGTCCATTATTTTTAAACACATCACTTAATTCACTTGCTAGGTAAATTATAAATACTTATAATTTACATAGTATTAAGTAGTGTGACTACTGGGGAAAAAATAAAAAAAAGCACAAATCAAAATATTTAGTCAATAAATAATTTGATTTGTGTTTTCACAATACGTTCACTTGCTAGGGATCAATGTATGAAATGCAAAAGCTTGACATTGAAATACAAGGTGCCCTATGTCTCCAACACTGCTATCCTGGCAGTGAGGGCACATGCTATCAGGTATTATTGACTAAGTAATTGTTATGTATACCTAAACTAATTAATTCATACGCGCACTTTAATAAAATCCCCGCAGCACGTGGTGAGCGCATGCTCAACGCGTGGTGGCCGACGTCTTCTTTCCCACTCTACGTGGATAATTGCATCCTACTCGCGCATCACGCAGTGACAGCGTGCTCGAAATGCCGGTTTGTTTTTGCAGAACGCTGAGGACACCGTTCGAATAACGTAATGCTCACACCTCACACAGCCCTGCCTTTATTTATAAACTTCGTTAGTATCGATGGATCGCTTACCTACCATCTGCAAATACGTACTATATAAGCACTTTTTTCTGTTTGGCAGGAGAGCCGATTCATAAGAATGGCACTCCAAGCAGAAGGATTTTTTGGCAATATACCTACCTACGATAGAAAGCGAGCGCTATTTGCTTGCTATTTGTGATAATATTTCGTCAGTATTGTTTTATTTATTTTATGTATGTAGATACTTGTATGAGTATTAGGTACTTATGGCTAACTTATGCCACTTTCCGTATAGCCCTTGGTTCCATTCTCGTATTCTGATGTTAAAGACAGAAGTGATGACTAGTGATCCAGTTCCTCTTTTGTTTTCAAACGATGACAAACAGGGAATCTGAGGCCCTGCCGCGAACCACGAACGAAGTGTTCCGTCTCCCTCGCACTTATGAATTTGAACGTAAGTGTGACAGGGAGGCAGCACTTCGTTCGTGGTTCGCGGTAGGGCCTCTGAATGTAGCTGCCGCAATTTATGAACGCCTGCAATTTTACAACCCCTGGAGTGCCTAGTGTCAGATCCGTCACAAGCCAATTGGACTATAATATAAAATAATTAAAGTAATTAATCAACTAACAAATTTATGACAGCGGCGTGCCAGGGGTTAATAAACTTTGTTGGGCCTATGAAACAGAAGACAGTCGACCACAAAAGGAGGTAAAGGAACAGAAGAGATGAGTCCCCAGCGTCGACACAGTGCATCTTCACGAAGCTCTGATTGTGTTGTTCATCTGTAGGTATTATTTATAAAATAAACCGACATCAAGCAGCTTGACTAAAGCACTACACTTGTATTACTACTTGTATTGTATATTACTGTAACGCAACAGTAGATGAGTAAGCATAAGCACTAAGCAGGATGGTTTTATTTTTTATTTAGCTTTTTGTTTTCTGCGGCCCTACCGCGAAAAACGAAATTCGTAAATTTCGAGGATTTGTCTCTCTCACTCTAATGACGCCTTCGTTTGAGTGACAGAGAAAAATCCTCGAAATTTACGAACTTCGATTTTCGCGGAACTTAAGCGCCTACTGTAAGGTGGAGGTTCGTCATAGTTCCCCTCCATGACAAGGTTGCTTATACGAAAAGCCAGTTGACTATACCTAATAGGTACCTACAGCTACAAGTGTAGTGCTATCAAGCTGCTTAATGTCGGTTTATTTTATTAAAATAGAAATAATTATTTGCCGGATGGATTCTTTTGTGTCGATCTATGTATATGAGGTTTTCGCAACGAGTGAGTGGAAAGTGAAGTATACAGCCTGTGACTGTCGTGCGGCATTTTATGAAAAGTAGTAACAAATAATATTTTTTTCATCACACTTGCTGTCTAAGCGCGTCATTGCTTGCGCGCGCAGCGGGAGTAATAGAAAAGTGATATTCCCTAGGGAGTAATTGAAATGTCAGTACGTCATTTAATAATATTATGTCTTAAAATTTATTTTTTTGTCGGCAAGTGTGATGAAAAACATTGTAGGCATCACGGTAGGTAAGCGGAATACTAACTCGAGTCATAAAAGCTTCTAACACTTTCGTTAGTAATTCCATACTTACCTCCCTTGATGCACAATGTACTAATACATTCTCAAGTATTGGTTTTTATGGACAGTAGATATAACGCATGTAGGTACTGTTTGATGTCATTTTCAAACGCTGCACTTCTTTGACTAGTTTGACTTCTCGCGGATACCGTCGGGTCTGTTTGGCCAATATATTATCACAAAGAACCGGGTAGTTGTGAGAAGGCCGTTAATTGATGTCAAACGCAAGATGTGTTAAGGCCGCTGATGACACAAGATGAGTGCGAGTGGCTGCTAGCTATCATTGCCAAGGCATAATTATCAAAAAATAATTTTGAAGTACATACTTCGCAATGTTTTTCTTAGAAAGTTAAAGAATTTTAAATTTGTGTTTTAATTAAATAATGCCCAGGGTTTGATTTTGATCAGGGATCGGAACCAGTTTTTTTGAAAAACCTGGATATAGCCCAATATTTAAAAATATTTTATACTCTTTATGTAATTATACAGGGTGTTTTTTTTCGACCGTTCAAATTCTACGTAGTGAATGTGTAGGTCATACTGACCAACTTTTACTATAGGGACAAAGTCGAAATCGCGAAAAAAAAAATCAGCTGTTTCATACATTTCGGCCGGCGTAATGCCGCCAATTTTATTATTTATTATTATTATTATTTAATAAGCAGGCAGGCAGTTAGAAAACTGATGTAGCCTGTATCCAGTGATCATTGTGACAATAATCATAGTCAAGTTGTAGATGTGATGTACTTGTCTAGTCCATTTTTAAACTTATTCACATTTTGAGCTGAGATCACGTCCTCTGGGAGTTTGTTCAAACATCTCACTACTCGGTTGCTCAAAAAGTGTTTAAAAGGGTTACTGTGAGATCTGATACTCTCTAGCTTTAAGTGATGACCTCTCAGACGAGTGTTGTTATTACGCTTGAACATTTCATGAAAATCCTTGAGGTCATAATGTTTAGTTAGTATCTTATACGTCTCTATTAGGTCCCCACGTTTTCTGCGGTCTTTTAGAGTAGTTAGCTTTAATTCTTTTAGCCTTTCCTCATATGGCTTGTTTTTAAGTTGCCTTGGCAGTTTTGTGAAGCTACGTTGGATTTTCTCTAGCATGTCAATGTCTTTGGCAAAGTAGGGACTCCAGGCTTGAAAAGCGTACTCCAGTATAGGTCTGACGTAAGATTTGTATATTTTTAGCATCATATCTGGTGTAATAGTTTTGAAAGCTTTTCTGATCAGGTAAATGATACTTCTGGCTTTTTTGACTGTAGTGGATATGTGCTCTTCCCATTTCAAATTTTCGGAGATCTTAACGCCCAGGTCAGTTTGTGTTCGTACAGCCGTTAGTGGAACGCCTTCCAAGTTATAAGTCAGGCGGGGATTACGATTTCCTATA
This sequence comes from Thaumatotibia leucotreta, assembly GCA_025490895.1. NCBI lineage: Eukaryota > Metazoa > Arthropoda > Insecta > Lepidoptera > Tortricidae > Thaumatotibia > Thaumatotibia leucotreta. The sequence goes on from JALPQI010025288.1 coordinate 10,947, forward strand.
TGGAGAACTGTACATTTGGCAGAGTTTAGATTGATCAACCATTCTTTAGACCAGCTTGCTATGGCATCTAAATCATTTTGTAGTTGGTTATAGTCAACGAGTGGGTTAGAAAATAGTTTAGTATCATCCGCAAAGGTACTAATACTGCACTTGATGTGCTGTGGAAGGTCAACCGTGTACAGTATGTAAAGCACCGGGCCTAGGACTGAACCTTGTGGTACTCCACTGGTAATCCGTCGTTGCTGAGACTTGGTCAAACCAACTCTAACTTCAAAGGTTCTTTGCTGCAGGAAAGCCCTTATCCATAGTAACAGTCTTCCACGAATTCCCAAATGTTCTAGTTTAAGAAGTAGCCTTTCTGTGGGAACTTTGTCAAATGCCTTTTCATAGTCAAGATAAATTACATCTGTAGGGTCCCTATTATCAAAACTTTTTGTCCAGGAAGAAAGGCAGGATAACAAGTTGGATACTGTAGATCGATGCGGGCAGAAACCATGCTGTTGGTCACCTATCACACTATGCAAGGCCAGAAATCCTCTTATGTGTTTAACTATAATTTTTTCCATAGCCTTACATACCACACTAGTAAGACTTATTGGCCGGTAGTTGGATGGTTCAAGCTTGTTGCCCTTTTTGTATACTGGGGTGACAGTAGCTGTTTTCCATTGCTCGGGTAAAATTCCTGTGTCGTATGATGTCTGCATTAT
>JALPQI010025289.1:0-14943 GCA_025490895.1 Thaumatotibia leucotreta
TTGCATAAACGCGTATTCTTTCTGGATTAAATGATAAAAAAACATTTTTGTTAATATTTAATGCTTGATTGTCGTTACAAAGCTGACATCGAAGTTAACTTTTTTGTGAGAGTTAAGCTAATTGGGTGTCCCTAGAAGTGAAAATGCCCAGCTGCTTCCTCGCTTTAGTGTGGGGAAAAATGTTGTATTACATATGGGAGCTAAGTTTGTTTAATGATCGTGCCTTGAAACCCTCGCAACGCTCGAGATTCCATTTTTAAACCACTCGCTTCGCTCGTGGTTCAACTATGGAATCTCTCGCTAACTCGGGTCTCAATATTGGCACGATAATTAAGCAACCACTTTCCTCCCTTGTACAACAAATAACTATTACATACCTACTACTTTTTTCTCTTCTCTCTCGGTTGCCCTAATAACAGCGTCGTGACATTTGACACGACATTCTGCTGAGTGGCATCCATTTTGGTGTAAAAATTAACTGTGTATTGCCACGTACTATAATTACGCCAAAATAAACCATTCTTCACTAACAAGTAAGTGTATATCCAGGGTTTCGTAATCAAATACGATAATTTGAGCAAACAGGATTTTTTTGGAATACGAACGATGGCACTAATACGAACTACCTCGTCAATGAAAAATTATCTTGACCTGAGGCTTTTCTGTTTTTTTTTTAGTTTGACCACGCATAGGTCACTATAGGCGAGTCTAGCATGTTCATTTTTAAGGAACGTCCGTTACTTTCGGAAGTTGGTTTTTCCTGATAAAGGGTAGTTCTATGCGATTATTCTGTCGCGACAATCAAGTCATTACCATTCCCAAATTAATTAATAAATAATAAATATCTTGGGACACCTTACACAAATCGACTTAGTCCCACGGTAAGCTCAATTAAGGCTTGTGATGTGGGTACCAGGCGACGATATATATAATAGATAGATACATATAGATACTTAAATACATAGACAGCCATGACCAAGGAACAAATATTTGTGATAAATAAATACACAAATAATGCCCTCGCCGGGATTCGAACCCGGAACCTCCAGCTTCGTAGGCAGGGTCACTACCAACTAGGCTACGGAGGCTGACAAATTATTATTGACGAACTGCGTATAAATAGTGGAGTCATTTTCGGTTATCTTGTAGCAGACGCATGTTTATCTGCTATTGTGGCGCTCGTTTGCTTTTATAAAACGGTAAATAAAGTTGGTGATGGTAATGAACAAAAAAACGCGTAACAAAATCGCATAGAAGCACCCTAAACCGTCTTACCCACATAGGCCTTGGTACTGGTATATTATTTTCTCTAATAAACAAAACTATTGTTGCAGATGACTACAACCGAGTGGTGCTAAACACAGTGGACCGGGAACCAGACTCAGATTATATTAATGCTTCCTATATAGATGTAAGTATCTTATCACCACCATGAATACTATTCTTTATTTCATATTTTATCTTAATAATAATGGTCGTACAGTGCTATTTTCTAAATGTAGCTCGGCATTTTTCATATTTACGGCCCGACGAGGGACCAATAAGGGAATTTCGTAGAAAATTGGATGCCTAGGCTGACAAGACAAGTAAACATAGGTTTGTTTAGAGCTACGCCGCGCACGTGATAAATAGGTAGTGATAACCATTCTCATAATTCAAAACTCACTATTACATTAGTCTGTGTATTGCTATTTTAGTTTTTAAAACATTCAGTTTTAGGTCTTATAATTAGATAAGATTAGATTATTTTATTTCATGATAAAAGATTACATAATAAATTAGCATACATGTTAAAATTATACGAATTGTTATCATGATCGTTAAAACAAATAATAAAAAATAGAATTATAATTCGTCGTTTTAGGTTTTTTTCTTTTAAAAAGAATACTTTTAGAAGGGTTTGCTAGCTTATCCTTATCCAGTCTTGCTGTTAGACGGGAAGAGTTTCTTTCCCGGCCTCTTCAGTAATGTCCTAATAATCATCCCAGAAATATAAATCAACACAAAACACGGTCTTTAAAATACAGATATTCCAAGAAAAGGTCTTATCATTACAAAAAATCATAGTCAAAGTTCATTCAAGTTAAACGTTGCCTTCGTTTAAAGTAGGCAGGAAATCACCGAGTTTCTTTCATGTTTTAAAGGTACTTACGGCATCAAAACGGTTCTTTAAACGTATTTCCGACTTACGATAATGAAGGTACTAAAGGATCCACACTGAAGTCGATAACAATCGACTGAAGGTCGACTCGAGTTTCTGGTAATGGCTCCAAATTGTACTTTACTCGTCAATTTCACGTTAAACAAGTGGATACTTACTGAAAAGAAAAGCTTAGGTACGTATATATACATTTTCTATCAAACTACGATTCAAATACCTATTTGAATCGTATATTTTTTCAGGTAGGATTGAATAATCAATTGTATATAGAATATAAGTTTATAATTATAATCTTACTCTAGTTTTATCTTCACATTAATGGTGCACGCTGTGTTTACCTGTAAGTAATAGTTACACTACTCCTAAACTTAACTAGCATATATGTAATCTCTTACATGTATTGGTGTAATATACAGGGTGTAAGTCTAATACGGGCGAAGCTCTTAAGGGGTATTAGTTTACGACATAATAAGTACATTGAAATAACTTTTACTTAAAATCAGAGCAACAAAATTTTCCATACAAAATAATTCGGCGCGCAATGTAAAGCAACATACGCGAGTTAAGCACTCGTTGACAGCTAATTTCAAAAGCAGATGACATAACTGCCAAATCAACAATAACAAATGTTCGTACCTACATTGCCGCTCCGATAATCTTAAAAAAATTCTGTGGGGTCTGAATTGAGAGTAACTTTAAAAAAACCTTGTAATCCATGATTACACTAGTGAATCCCATGCCTGGTTTAATTGATCGCCCGTATTAGATTTACGCACTGTATTGTTGGTGAACCTTAATAAATAAAATAAAAATCAATAAAAAAAATCTTACATGAACATGACATTGCAATATTGGCCCATGGGCCTTAAGAGGATATTTGTATACTTGGCCATGACCATGGTCCTACCTGTGATACTTATTAACATCAAACAAAATAATAATAATTAGAAAACAGTTGCATTTTGTTGCAGTTGTAAATTTTTTGCACAATGTAAAATTGACTTTATTTCCTGCGAGTTTGTTAAAATATCAATGGCAAATTTTGGTTATTGCTCTTCAGCCGAATTTAGTTACTAAAATATATTTATTGACCCAGCCTAAAATCAGCGAAAACAATAAAAGATCGAATTAGATAGGACCAGATGATGTACTAAATACTACGTACATTATGTAGTAGTGTTAGCCGTGTGGTGACGGTAATAAGAATACATTTGTCGCCACCCCAACTCCTCCTGCGGGTGTCGTAAGAGTCGACTAAGGGATTGAAGTCTCACTGACCATTATTTGATAAAAGATTGATGACGGGCAGTAGCGTCACCATAGTGGACACATTACTGCGATCGCCAATTCGCTTGCCCAGCGTGGCGATTATGGGAATTTTCCTCCTAATGCGTTTATACGCATAGCTAATAGGAGAGGCCTACGTCCAGCAGTGGACTATCATAGGCTGATGATGACGATGATGACATATGTCGTCAACCCGGAATGGAATAAGTACTTTTTTTTTCAGATAAAACTGTTACCTATTCCAAGAAAGCCTAGTATACTTAATTTTATTATTATTCAAATAAGAAATAATCTCATAGAGATAGGTAGGTACTTAAATGCTATTAAACTTTAAGACACTGCAAATTTAATCGCTCATTCCATTTATTAATAATACAGTCATCGTCCACCCAATACTAGACTACAAAATCTATTTAAAAATTCCACAAATATTTAAAAATAGAATCAAATGCAGAAACGGTTTTCGAGAGATTTGTCTGGATTGCCGAGTATTTTGTATGAACTGACTCAGCAAGAGCGTCTCCCAGATTTTACAAATATTAAGTTCGCTCAGACATAAACTGTGTATTCAATGTTTTGGCTCCGAATTTACAAACATGTTCAATATGTATGATTTTTAGACGAACTTGGATTTTACGAGTTTTGTATTCATATAACTTGTCTAATGTATTCCGTGCTTATACGATACCTACTTATTTAGGTTCGTTTTATAGACAGATTTCATGCATTCACTGTAATATATATGAGTAACTGTCAGCAATTTGTTTTAAAGACATTCCTTAGGAACATACTTTGAAACACAAATTCCAAATAAACGACTTCACTATGAACGATATGTACATACATTTTATTGTCTTGTACATGTACTTACATGAAAAATGTAAGCATTCAGACTACAGCTTCACATATTTTGCACTCTAATATTTCTATATTTTTGCAATACGACATTGGCTCAGATAACTTCTATTCGGAGGTCATGGGTTCTAATCCTGGCTCGTACCAATGAGTTTTTTCGAAACTTATGTACGGAATATCAGATGATACTTACCATTAGCTATCGGTGAAGGAAAAACATCGTGAGGAAACCTGCATACAGCTGCAAAGAAATTCAAAGGTGTATGTAAAGTTCTCAACCCGCTTAGGGCCAGCGTGGGGACTATAGCCCAATCTCTCTCATATATGAGACGAGGCCTGTGCCCAGCAGTAGGATATTACATAGGCTAAAATATATATTTCTTAATTATTAACATTGAAATAGTGGTAGGTAAGTAAAGAGTCAGACTGGCAGACATGACAGATTATAGAATGGGAAAGAATTTATTTCTTATGCTCTTAGGGTAGCCACTCTAAGGGAAGATTATACGAAAGAGGAGCAAAGCAATGTCTTATAGATTGACCCACTTTGGGCAACTGTGGCCTTTAGCGAGCGGCGCCATCAAACATTAAAAATGCACGCATCAAATTATCCTGTTATTTTTGTAACTTCTTGAGATTCTCGGGCTTAAAAATCCCGGTTTTTTGATAGGCTTACGCGGGGATATAGATCCAACATGTAGAGGCCATTTGGAGAAATTTGCTGTGCTGTACACCTGCTGCAACTCATTCACGGGCACATCATAGATATCCGTAAACCGGTCGCAGCAGGCGTATAGAGACTATTGTGAAGTACTGGAAAATACTAACGGGCTATGGTGATGGAGGATGGATGGATCAGAGATGGAACTAACTATAGAAAAGAGGCCCGGACACCTGCCATAACAATGATTTCCCTTTGCTATTGAGGCAGGCGGTAACTCGCCGCCGACTAGATGGGCCCACCGCTGTTGGCGGCTCAGAAGTGGAGAGAGGTGTACACCGCTTTCTGCGCAGTGGCTTGACAGCCGCTGCACCAACTCGCGATTTACGCAAATTTAAACTTCCTCCCCTGGAGCATATAGCTCTGACGACTCCTCTCTGGACGGCCAATTAAGGCAAGCCAGAGCTGAGAGTCCTGCAGGTCCTTGGGTTCCACTCCGACCGACGAAGACACGCCGGAGGCGGGGACCCTGACCGACTCTCGGGGGCACTCCAGTCCGTGGGGTCGTTACTCCCCAAAAGCTCGCCAGGAGCTGCCCTATTATCCTATTACCTGCGACCTTCACCAGGTCATCAGTCCACCTGCTGAAGGTCGCAGGAGTCCGCTGGATGCGGGTGGCACAGGACCGGTCATCGTAGCAATCTTTGGGGGAGGCCTATGTTCAGCAGTGGACGTCTTTCGGCTGATATGATGATGATGATTTTGTAGCCTAAAAATTATAAGCATCTTACAAAATCTTATAATAAATAAATTCATCTCGGACACTCCGAAAACTCTCAAAGGCTTATTACGAAAGTGTTAGATTAATAAATATTATTTACTCGGCCGTGGCCGGCGCCGGCGTGGTATTCGGGGCACGTTTTTATATAATGAGTACCGGGAATGGTAAGTCACAGATGTGTCTAGACTCTAGACTTACATTTAGATGGACTAGGTAATGGCGCCAGCCATTTTAATCTATTAAGTAAATTAATCTCGGGCTAATATGACTTAGGGCCTGTTTCACAATCTCTAGTTAAAGCTATCTGTCAGATAAAAATAACACGCTCTCTTTATTCTTCCAGGTGAAAGAAAGATATAGTGTTATGTTTTATCTGACAGATAGCTTTAACTGGAGATTGTGAAACAGGCCGTTAACCTACTATGTAAATTCGAATTATTGAGCACTCGATATATCGACACTGTTGCAAATGCCATCTTCATGAAGTTAATGGCCCGGCCACGATATTAGTCTAAGGCGACCAGCAACGAGCGAATCCATGAGTTGGAGCGGGATGCCGATATGGGAACTACCTCTCGCACGTATGGTTTTCCGCTAAGCCGGTCGCCTTAGACCAATGTCGTGGCCGGGCCATAAGGTGGATTTAGACCAAACGAGCATTCGCTCATTTTATTCCCCACTCTACGAAATTCGTTCGTAACACAAAATTCGTTGATTTCGCTGAGTGAGAATGAGCGAATGCTCGTTTAGTCTAAATCCACCTTAACTGACGCTCTGCGAGTTTTTGTCGTGGTCTTCCCACACTATTTCCCCCAATATTTCGAATTTACATGGTTAATAATATCCCGTTTAAAGTCTAATAATGGAAATTACCATGTTGGTTTAAAATCAAAAATAAAGGTTGACCTAAGGCCTGACTCATGGTAATCGAGCATTTCTAAATGTACAATATTGTTTTGCATTAGTAATATAGAATGCAATTTTATCGATCGACAGTACAATTTAGAAGCATTTTTCCAAACAGTGATAATGCGCCCGTCTCGTATTTAGGCAATGCGTCATGTAAAACTGAAAATGTTGCATGTTTGTAACAAACCGTAGGCCAATTTTAATTTGCAAACAGATAATAAAACAATTTTTTTATTTCTAACGCGTTTAGGCGAGCAACTTCAATAAAATTAAGTTGTTGTTACTCATTCCAACTCGACGTTCATAGACGTCTGCTTGCCGGAAAAAGCTAATTTAAACATTTCAGAGGGGCTACTATAATCTCTTAAATGCAATTCAGTTTAGGTTCGGCTTGTCAGTTTTTGACAGTTATTCTATGGAACTGACACATCGCGTTACAGTTTAGGTCCTAAACTGAATCGCATTAGTAGATCGTGGTAGGTAGTAGTTCTACCTAGTTAGGTCGCACAATGATCAGTAATGACCTACTTAATGACTAAAATATGAAAGATACGAACAACGAATTATTTACAAAGCGTTGAGTAATGAGTAATGAACACACACAAATGAATATAACAAGCAAATTTAAACCAAAATGCTGCTGATGAGCGTGAATGTGATATAACTTGTGACAATACATTATTATCAAACCAGATGGTGTAGGTATGAGATCATACGCTTATCCCAAATGGGAGGGACTACCTGCAAAGTTAAAACGCTCATTCATAAAGTCATATCTGACCCGTAAAGGGCGGCAATAAACACAAATGAGGCCAATTTGTAGCGGTCACTATCGAGTAATAGGGGCGAATGGACGTTCGGAGCGCTTATCTGCCAATGTATTCCATTTGGCGGACGAGCACGGGCGAGGTATACCAAGTATAGAAAATAGTGAACGAGTATCTTTGTCTCACTAGTGAAGACGTTGTCAGAGTGACAGAGACAGATGTTCGAAATTACGATTTCCCCTTTAGACCTTTCTCGGTAGGTTTCTGACAGCCGTCTAGTAACTATAACACGATTTACAAAATTAGTAGCGGTGAATATGGAGTAATAAGGACAAACGGACACACCTTGGAAGTGTTGATCTGGCTTAGTTGAAGCAAAGCAAGCGAGGCATGCAGCATGTCTGGCGTATTCAGAGATATTATAGCGATTATATAATCCACTATCACCTGTCCATAATTGGCACTATTCACATTAACTGCCTGACCCCTTGAATTTTCAAAAAAGTCGTGGATTTTCTTGCAAACTCCGTTGAACACTCAAGATGTTTTCTGGCGTCCTTGTGTGTCGGTTTGGGTCTGATCTCGGGATGTTTTGTGCTGAAAATCTTTTTCGAAACTTGTGCACCCATGATCGAATCAAATTTACACTCGGCCCGTTACTTACACGACGAATATTGAAATGTAAACAAAATTGTCGCCGTGTAATAACTAACGAATCATTAGCTTTAAAAAACGCTTCAATTGCACAAGAACGGTGGTGTTCTGATCATTGAGACATGTTAAAAACAAAATCCGTAATACTCAGTAATGTATTCCCGCCAAATGTCAAAACCAAAGTTTTTATTTTAATTTTATAATTGACTTTGAAAACAGAAATCTGCCACCGGACAACCTGTATATAGTAAAATACAATGTAAAAACTTAATTCTAAAAAGTGTGGAGTTTGTTCCACTGTTGCAGCAGGGGGAGTCCCATCTACTTAAGTGTTCGATAATGTCCTCAGAAATGCCTTATTTAGTGTGACAGGTCTATTACGTTACGGCACTGTTCGATAGTTAAGGGTTCCCAGGAAGTTCAACATTTTGATACTTATTTAGTTAAACACGTCCATAAAACATACAAGTTCATAAATATTATGGATCGATTGCAAAAAAATGTACATAGTTTAAGACCATTAATGAAAATAAAATTTAACGTCATAATGTGGCAGTGAAAAAAGGCGACATTGTCAAATTTCAACAATACGCGCCTATTTCTTTTATTTGCTGTCTTTTTCTACAGCCAAAGGTTTTGGGATAGAAAACCATTTAGTTTTATATATCACTCTAATTTTCGTGACACGATGACGTGATCGTTATTTTTGATTTGATCAAGGCCTTAATATGACATTTTTTTCGAAATCGACCCAAATGGTGCTGACAGGGTACTACACTCCTATCTCAAAATCAAACAATTATAATTTTTTATGCATATTAATAAACTCTTTCGGCGATTTATGGTTTGATTCAATTATCTCTTATAGTTTTTGAGATAGGTTGAATTAACTGTATTTTTTATGATAAATTGACAATGGAACAGAACCCTTCACGCGCGTGTCCGACTCGCACTTGGCCGGTTTTTTGTAGATTTTACTGACAATTAGTATAGTTCATAATTATATAACAAATATGATATCAGTTTACATTTGTCCGCAGAGTATATTAAAACCCAATGCGTACATAGTGACGCAGGGACCCACAGAAGACACGGTACTGGACTTCTGGCGGATGATATGGCAGGAGCGGGCGGCTGCCATCGTCATGCTCACCAAGACTTTCGACTTCATCAAGGTAATGGCCTGGCCACGACATTGTATTGTATCAAGGACTAGACGTCTATCGCCCGATAACGATGAAGATGACGCATTATGGCCTGGCCACGACATTGGTGTAAGGCGACCGGCGGCGAGCGAATCCGTAAGTTTGAGCGAGATGCCGATATGGGAACCCCCTCTCGCTCGTATCGTTTTCCGCTAAGCCGGTCGCCTTAGACCAATGTCGTGGCCAGGCCAAAATGCGTCATCTTGCACACTTCAGTCTACTCCTGGTACACTTATGCCTTCCCAGAGAATGCCCATTGGAACGTGCGCCTCCCCAGTGGATTCCAGCTATCTTTACCATTAGGGTCAGCACATGATTGGTACAGTATGTCGCTGCGAGATAAACTATCGTCCCTCTTCTATTGACACATGCAATTTAATTATATAACCACTCACTTGCTTCATGTAGCTTTTGTTACATGTTATCACTCTTATTTTACATAGACATAAAGTCTATCGCAAAAATCAAAGCATGTGAGTGGAACGCTATTTTAATACGAAATAATATATTATGAACACGCAGCAGCTGATGATATTTCAATAAAATATTATCAAACCGGGTTACTCACGTATTTAAGTCGATAAATGCTTCGATCCATTTAGAGGATCCTCGTCATGGAGTACTCGCGACCTAAGCCTGACGTGTACTAGATACTGTGCAAGTACTAGATTATCCACTAAAATTACATGTTTCCAATACAATTTCATTGCGTTTATTATTTTTCCTATAAATGAATATTCCAATTATGAAAACTATTATTATTAGTCAAAGTAAGTGTTCTCATATTAAAAATGATATACTTTAAAATATCACTTGAATTTTAATTTACACGAACCTCATAATTTTCATTTAGATCATAATTTCCAAGCAATTAAATCCATAGTCAGACCGCTCTGGAGTTTGGCAACAATAAACGTTGCTAGATTTTCTAGAAAAACGACAATCAGACACAAAGAACTTAGCAATTCATAACGCAAGACTAAATTAAGCAAAAGAAGAATGCAAAACAACTATGAATATATTTTCAGTGCAAAAACAGAGTCAAGCGACATTTGACATTAGTTAAAAAAAAACTGTTTAGGTAGGTTCTATTTCCATACAATAGTAGATTGTGTCACTAGGGATCAAAATGATATATTTCTGGCGAGGGCGTTCATTTTGAAGTCCGAATGAAGCGATGGGTTCCACAATAGAATCTCTAACGTAGTGAGGATTCAAGGGTCAACGCCCAAGACAAAAATAATTTAGATATCTTGTGACGCCTATTAAAAAAAAAGATATATTATATATTTTATCATTAAACAAAGATCTATTCAACAGGAATCGTAATCGATTATGACCGTGAGTAATGTTTATTTTCAAATTTCATTGTGTTTTTAGGCTGGCAATAGAAAGTCCTTGAACTGAAAAGTGTCACTTTGTTCCCTCCTAGCAGGGAAAAAACACCAGTATTCGAACAGGTGGTGTGAGAAAACGATTGTAGCTCATTTATTCGTAATCTCCATCTCAGTTTTTTGCGCGAACGTTATTTTGATGTTTCATTGTTACGGAAAAATGTGTTTATTGCCAGAACGATGGACACGGCAAAGTTTTGACGGTTCACTTATTTAGCTACGGAATCACAAAAGAGTGTTTTTCAATTTTCGCAACACGAATTTTACAGGACTGGCGACAAAATCTGAAACGCTCGCATATGGAGGTTTTTTCATTAAATGTGTACAAAATCTTTATTGAATCGGCATAGTTATTATTTTAAACATTGACTGCTATAGGTAAATAGGTATACAACACAGATATAACTAATGACCGTTATAAGTATCACTTTTTTGCTTTTAAGAAAACTTTGGCGTAATGTAAACCAAAAACAAACGTAAAACGCTCTGTAGTTTTAATTATCACAGTTAAAATTCTTCTCTCTAGAATTTATCAAGCAACGAACTAATTACACTGGAAAACTACATAAAAGCTGCTAACATGTATTATTATGTGGTATATTCTGGGAGCCTACTATTTTTTTATGCCAAGGTTTGGACAACCTAGTATTAATATACAAGTAGCTTGCCAATTAATTAATAACAGACTGCATACTTATCACCTATAAATTGTTGTTTACATTTGGCCATAATAATTTAAAAAGTGTAAAAGATAATTTGCAAATTGATGAAAAATCAATTAAGTATTAAATTCGAATTCAGCCCTATTGAAACCGTCTGAATAGAGTTGATTACTGGAAATAACCAATTTTAAAATTAAACGTGCTCCGACTCTATTTTACACGTACATTTTTCAGTTCAGGTACAAGAACTTTCTACTTAAAACTACACCAATCAATGGGGTCCAGAAAAAAAGAAATGTTAAAATGCAGAATGCAGATAATTTGACTCATTAATATAATTAAACCTTTAAACTCACAGCAAATTTAACTATGGAAATAACCAAGAAATAACGAAAAAATACTCCTCATCATGAGTTCATTGATGCGTAACTAAGATATCAATTACCCCTTTTTTTTCGTGATACCTTCAATTTCTTGAGTCAGCCGTGTGGTGACGGCATCGGCAGTAAGAATACATTTGTCGCCACCCCAAATTCTCCTGCGGGTGTCGTAAGAGTCGACTAAGGGATTGAAGTGTCACTGACCATTCTTTGATTTGATTGATGACGGGCAGCAGCGTCATCATAGTGGGCAGTGGGCACATTACTGCGATCGCCAATCCGCTTGCCCAGCGTGGCGATTATGGGCATTTACCTCCTAATGCGTCTATATGCATAGTTAATAGGAGAGGCCTACGTCCAGCAGTGGACTATCATAGGCTGATATTGATGATGATGATTTCCATAGTGAAAGTTGCTTAGCGTGACCGGAGAGGTAGTAGTTCACTCCTGCTCCACGATCCAGATGCCACCCTCTACATATTTATCTATGTATCTATCTATTCAGCCCTTGTCCACTCACTGCTGGGTATAGGCCTCTTCTTTATTACGCCACTTTCCTCGGTCCTGTGCTAGTCGTATCCACTGCTTTGTTGGCGTTCGGCAGATGTCGTCGGACCATCTTGTCGGTGGTCTCCCAGCGGATCTTCTTGACCACCCCGGCCACCATTCAGTAATCTGCTTCGTCCACCGCACATCGCTACTTCTCGCCAATTTATTTATCGTTTACTCCAATCTCTCCGTTGATCGAGCTACGTCGCCATCAGTATTTTCCGCCCCAACGCCTCTCGCGCGACGAGCTGACAAAATTTGAAAAATATTTTCCACCCTATTTGTAACATCGAGGGTTGAAAGTTTTCTAAGGTTATAAAACGACGGTTACTCCGGTAAAAGGGTGTGGAATAAGAAAATATTGGTACACTGAAGTTTAAAAGGCTTTTTGTTCCGCGTTATTAGTTAGGTACCTCTTTATTTATGCTTGGAAGGTTATTGTTTCTCATATGGCTGAGCAAGTCTAGCGAAATATTAATATTCGTTCGTGCACGATGTAATATAACAGTTATTATGTCTGACAAAATTGCGAAAATTACCTAAGTAATTCAAAGCCTGTAAAGTGTACACGAACCCTGTAAAGTGTTCGAAACGTCGGAATGAAGTTAAAATTAGTTAATATACGCCAGTTTATCCGGTTTCATAGTTTTATTTCATGTGTAATCCTCGCGGTAACCGAAGAAAATATTAATTCAAAGCAATTATCATTTTTAACAAGCAGTGTCATACATAATGTAGCTGTGTCATACGTTCGTAAGTTTACGTAAGAAATCAAGTAAAAAAAGAAAAGTTCATCTATCTTGTGGATATTTTAACATTTAAGGACAACAGCGACTAATTTTTAAAATTCCTTCCTTCCTGTGATTCTATACTATACAGCTAGACCATAAATTACATTATAGTATTTTATGCAATAGTGGTATTATGAGGGGTCAAAAAATGCGAGCGGCGTGAGTTGCGATACGAGCCCGAAGGGCGAGTATCGCAATTGAAGACGTCGCGAGCATTTTTTGAACTAATAATACAACGTTGCATACTATACTTTTTCTACGACTAAGTGGCATAGCATACACAGAACAAATAAAATATCATACATTACTGAACGCCACACATCTATTCCAGTTGTCACCAATAAACACCTAGTATGTATTTATTGTATATAAACAAACTAAAATAATATTGTTAGCTCATACATACCTGCACTCCCAAAAGGAGCAGGCAGAACATTAGAAATTAATAATAATAATGAAACAAATCACATTTTTTAGGCACTGCACATTGGCAAAAACTATATGCGAATCGACTTGAATCAAACCTATACAGAACTGGGGGCCGTCCACGAATTTCGAAATTCGCAAAAGTCGAGCATCCGTTTCTGTCACTCTAATAATAATCTTGTTGAAGTGACAGAGACAAATGATCTAAACTCAATTTCGAAGTTCGTGGTAGGACTTTCAACTGCTAGCGGAAAGCGGGAAGGTTTTTTTTTAATGCAGCTGTCATTGTCTATGCATAAGTTTGCTTTTAAAACCGCGCTTAGTTGCAAGAGTTAAAAATAAGTAATTTTGCATAATATGAAGTTTGTAAGTGGTACAGAAATATATTATATCACATTAATAATTTAAAAAACAAAACCTTTCTTTTTAAATTCTATTTTAACCTTACATTATTTTAATTTATAATTATTGTAATAAATAATCTGGTACTAATGTTGGTAGCAGTGTAAAAATTCGAAGATCGGAACAAATTCAATATGGCGTCTATCATAGGTGTGATGTGGCAGTCTGTGGTAGCACGCAGTGCGTTTTTGAGTCTGTTCGGAAAGTGACGCCCTCTGGCAGCGAGAGTCGCCCATGTATCTCACGTGCCTTCTCTTATCGCTCAACGCTGCGACATTACGATACCGGCTGACAGTGCGTTTTTGAGAAATAGACTATAGACTTTTGACAGATGTAATTATGTATATCTTTACAATAGTGTGCGTAGCTATGTAACTAGCAAAAAAAAGGTCGGGAGTAGAAAAAGTACTATTATTACACGGACAACGGATAAATTGAAGGGTCCACGGAAAGAACATGTCTTGTCTTACCTTACATTTAACAGAAGAAGGTGTGAATTTGCCCTGATTTATTTAAGCACTGGACATGTTTTTTCCGTGGACCCTTGAATTGTTATCACAGGAATAACGAAAGCCAATTTTGGTTTTGCCTAAACGCGCCATTTATCAATTTCTTGTAAACAATTTTTAAATAAACCGAATTTATTCAATTAAACATAAACAAAATATCCTTAAACCTAACTGAAACAATCAACATAACTACATAGACAAATCGTTATACAATACTATTATAATTTATGTTCTTTCAGGTGATGTGCGTCCAATACTGGCCACCGAGCAAAGACAAAGAGGAGACGTACGGAGACCTGCATGTGTGCATCGAACGGGAAGAAGAACTGGCCAACTTCCACATACGCACGTTTAGGCTTTATAAGAAAAACGAACAAGGTGTAAGTAGTCTTTACTACGTAGTTTTTACGTTTCTAGTAAGTGATAAAGATTGTACCTATGAATTTCAGTGAAAATATTGTATTGAAATACATAGGTACAATCTTTATCCTATTGCAATTTCGAATCACGACCCCAAAATCAGCCTGGGTAAAGTGGGTATATGACATGT